>JAXGGA010000636.1:150000-204364 GCA_038373865.1 Uloborus plumipes
CAACTTATAAAATAAAAAAAATTAAAATAAAATAAAAACTAAAAAAAATTAAAAAAAAAAAAAGATAAATAAAACTATCAAAAAAAAACACAAAAAAATAACACAATAAAAAAAATAAAAAAGGAAAAAGAAAAAAATAAGATATATATTACAGTATAATCAGGTAATATTGAAATATAGAAAAAAAAAAGAAAATAAAAATAAAAATCAAAAAATAAAAAAAAAAAAAAAAAATAAAATGATAAAACAAAAAAAAAAATATACGAGCAAATAAGCAAAGAGGAAAAATAAGATAAAACAAAAATAAAAAGAATAATAAATAATAAATCAAATATAATAATAGTAACAAAAATAAGAAATAAAGAGAAGAAACACCAAAATAAAAAATTATAGTCAATAAAAATAAAAAAAAAATCAATAACAAAATTGATAGAAAACAAAAATACTAAAAAAAAGTGAATAGCAAAAAAAAAGAAAAAAAAAAAAAAATAAAACAAAAAAAAAAAAGAAGAACAAAAAAAAAAAACCAAAAAAAAAAAAAAAAACAAAAAAACAAGAAAAAAAAAGATCAAAAAAAAATAAAAAAAAAATTAAAAAAAAAATAAAAAAACAAAATAGTAAAATAAAAAAAAAATAACAAGAAAAAAGAAAAACTAAAGAAAATATAACATAAATCATAAAAAGATAACAAAATAAACAAAAATAAAACAATAATAACAAAAAAAAGAATAAAATAAAAAATTAAAGAATAAAATAAACAAAAAAAAATAAATAAACAATAACAAATAATAAATAAAAAAAAATAAAAAAAATGATATAAAACATTAATAAAACAAACAAAACAAATGTAGATAAAATAACAAAATATAAACGAAAAAAAAAAATACAAAAAAACAACATAAAATGAACCAAAGAAAAAATTAGAAAAAAGCGGGGAAAAAAACACAAATAAGAAAAAGAACTTAAACATAAAACAAATAAAACAAGTAGAAAAAAAACTAAAAAAAATAAATAAAAAAAAAAAAAAAAAAATACAAAAATAAAAATATAAAAATTTAAAAAAAAAAAAAAAAATAATATAAAAAATAAAAAATTAAAATAAAAAAAAAAAAAATAAAAAAAAACAAAAATAATATAAAAAAAAAAAAAAAAAAATAAAATAAAAAAAAATATAAAATAAAATAAATAAAAAAAAAGAAAAAAAAAAAAAAAAACAAATAAATAATAAATAAAACAAAAAACAAAAAAAATAAAAAATTAAAAATAAAAAAAAAATAAAACAAATAATAAAAAAAAAATAAGAAAATAAAAAAAACAAATAAAAAATAAAAAACAAAAAAAAAATAAAAAAAAAAAAAAAAAAAAAAAAAAATATATAAATAATAAAAAAATATAAAAAAATAAAAAAATAAAAAAAAAAAATAATAAAAAAAAAAAAATAAAAATAAAAAAAAAAAAATAAAAAAAAAAAAAAAATAAACAAATAAAAAAAAAATAAAAAAAAAAAATAAAGAAAAATATAAAAAAAAAAAACAAAAAAATATATAAAAAAATAAATAATAAAAAAAAAAAAAAAAAAATAAAAAAAATAAAAAAAAAAATAAAATAAAAAAAAAAATAAATAAAAAAAAATAAAAAAAAAAAAAAAAATAAAAAAAAAAAAAAAAATCAAAAAAAAAAAAATCAAAAGTAAATAAAAAAATAAAAAAAAAAAAATAAAGAAAATATAAAAAATAAAAAAACAAAATTAACAAAATAAAATAAAAAAAAAAAAATAGAAAAAAATAAAAATAAAACATAAAAAAAAAAAGAATAAAAAAAAAAAATAAACAATAAAATCAAAAAAAAAAAATAGAAACTACAAAAGTAAAAAAAAAGAAAAAAAAAAAAAAAATTAAAAGAAAAATAAAATAAACATAATAATACAATGAAAAAACAACATGAAAAAAAATTATCAGAAAAAAAAATTAAAATATCAAAAAAAATATAAAATCAAAACCAAATAAAACATTAAATAGTAATTGAAAAATAACAAAAAATACAAATAAAAATAAACGACAAAAAAAAAAAAAAATTAACTACAAAAAAAAAAATACGAAAAAATACAAAATAGAAAATAAAACATAAAAAAAAAAGACAAAAAATATCAAATAGAATAAATAAAAGAAAAAAAAACAACACAAAAAAATAAAAAAATATGAAAAATAACCAATAAAAAAAAAAAAAAAAAAAAATCATAAAAAGATAAAAAATAAAAAACAAAAAACACAAATAAATAAAACAAAACGAAACAAAAATTGAAAAAAATTAACCATAATAAAAATAAAAAAACCTAAAAAAATGAAAGCTACTAAAACAAATAAAAAAGTAAATAAAATAAATAAATAATAAATGAAATAAAAAGATAATTATGAAACAAATTAATAAAATAACAAAAACAAAAAAAACACGAAAAAAAAATAATGAACAAACGAAAAAAAAATAAAAAAAAAGGGGATAGAAAAAAACAAAAAATAAAAAATAAAAAAAAAACAAAAAAATAAAGTCAAAAAAAAAAACTTAAAAAGATGAAAAAAAAAAACAAAAATAACAAAAAAAAAAAAAAAAAAAACAAATAAAATTAAATATAAATAAAAATAAATAAAATAACAAAAAAAAAATTAAAAAAAACAAAATACAATAAAAAAATAAAAAATAATAAAAAGAAAGAAAAATAAAGCCAAACAAAATGATACAATAAAATAATGCAACAATATCAAAAAATACGAAAATTAAAAAGATTATGTGATGCCTTTAACTCTTTGAGCTGCCATGACGTAAAATTCGGCTTTTAGAAAAATCACTGGGTGAATTTACCGTACAAAATTTTAGAAAAAAAATCAATGAAATTACGAACTAAGTTTTTTAATTGAAGTTGATTTCAAAATATCTAACTTAATTACTTGGAGAGAGAAAAACATGTATTCATGGGTTCCTAAATGGAAGACATGGCGCTTGGCTTAAAGGGTTATATCTGCAAGAAATCTGCAGAGACTTTGCAGCGTTTTTCTTTAGTTTGCAGAAACTTGCAAAAAATCCGCAATATTATTCAAATTTTAAATTGCGACAGCCCTACTATATGATCATTTTCGCTTAGACAACCCAATACCATTGCATTTGTAATATTTTAATCTACATTTTTATGTATAACTTACAAGGAAACTTATTGAGGGTAGGTTGACCTTAGACTATTAGTTGTGTCGATAATATGAGAGAAACAGTCCCTTCCTAACGTGTAACTTAATAGTTTTTAAATGATTAACTTATTTGAAATGTGCACATAACAAAACATAAATGTATTACTCGATAGGAAACCATTCTGTGCATAACTTCTTTACTTCTGGCACATCATCTGGACATAAGAATCTCAGTTGAACATTACTATCATTGCACAATGGTACTTGTTTGCTCATTAGCTATCCCATCTTGAACATACGGCTTGGCACTTGACTCTCTACAGAAAAAATAAATGTTTAATTGCAATAAATTCGTGATAATATTGACCAAAATATTTTAATGCAATAAATAATTATGAAAATATAGTGAAGCACAGTTTATACGATTTTTGAGGGACTTCATAAAAAAACGTACAAATGAAAAAAAACGTACAATAGGTATAAGTTAATATGTATTGGACTCTGCCAGGATTGATTAAAGAACTTGTTTATAACAAGCTAGGATATAATGAGAGCTCGGATTTAACGAGGGAAACGAGAATATTTGGTTGGATCAATGTTAAGTCTATGGAACAGAATTCCTTTTTAACGAACAAGACCCCAGACCCGGGTGGTTTTAACGAGCAGTTTTTTCTGTCTCGCAGTCTTTTTTTCTCATCTTTCTAGTCTTATTCCTGTCTTATCTTTTTTTTACCTGCGGTTCAATACCTTTGAAAAATTCCACCAGCATTCCAGTGTCAATTGTTTCTCCCCTTGAAGACTGTAGCGCAACCAGAAACTTTTTGCTGGTTGGGGGGGGGGGGGAGTAATTGTCATTAAATAAGGAGCAGTATTTAATTAAATTAATTGATGTAATTAAAGTATTAATTAAATGATAATTTAAGGATTTAACAATCAACATGTTACTGATTTAATGAGCAACATGTTACAGTCCCTTTCCCTTCTTGCTCGTTATAAGCGAGTTGGACTGCAATGATAAAAACGTGTATAAGAGAAAAGTATAAACGATGCTTCACTGTAAATGTCATTAGCTCATTTGATGAATGATAACAATTTTGGGCAGTTAATTTGGACCTTTTCCAGTAAAGGTCATCAATTGGCACCTTTTTGTTGTTGACAATTTTAATTTGATTATGGGTGGTTATTGCAAATTTTGTAAAGTTAAACCGTGAAAAGATGGCAGGTCGACTAGAAGCAGAAAGGGACCACTTCATTTAAAAATAGATTGGATTAGCGAGAACACACGACTTCACTGCTTCGCGTTCTCGCAGATCAACCTATTTCAAAATGAAGTAGTCCCTTTCTGCTTCCAGTCGACCCGCCATCTCTTTGCGGTTTAACTATAGTAGACTATATTCAGCAACAACAATTTCTAGATTAAAGGGTTCCCATATACTTGTAGATAAGGCTCTTTGAAAAAATTTCTTATTGTTACAAAGGTAGAAAGTAAACAAATTGATAAACCAAGTGAGCCTTAAACAGAAAAGTATTATTCATTCATTTAAAATGAATGATAATTTAATTTTCTAAGTGTGTAATAAATAGCAGTTTCAACTGGTTTGTTCATGAATATACAGATTATAGGACAATATTATAGGTTAACATAGATGCTCCAGTGTATTTCTTTGAACAAAAAGTAATAAAGACATAAATTTGTGTGTAGTATATTTTTGAATGTTGACTACAAAATAAGCACACTAAATTTTGCATTATATATATATATATATATTAGGGTGGGCCGAAAAAACACTTTTTTTTATTTCGAATTTGTAATAGCGCGGAAAAGTTGCGAATTATGAAGACAAAAAGAAGGAAAAAAAATTATCGAAATCGGTTGATATCTTCCGATCGCGCATAAGGCCTAAAATTTGACAAAAAATGAAAAAACTTCATTTTCGCGCTTTTTTTTTTTTTAATTTTTGAATTGGATGTTTTCGAAATGTAATAGTGCGGAAAAGTAGCTAATTGTAAAGACAAAAAGAAGGAAAAAAAATTATCGAAATCCATTGATATCTTCCGATCGCGCATAAGGCCTAAAATTTGACAAAATATGAAAAAAACTTCATTTTTGCGATTTTTTTTGAAAAAATTTTGAATGAAATGTTTTCATAATTTTTTCGCGCGGAAAAGTTTATAATTATGAAGACAAAAAGAGGGATAAAAAGGAGGAAAAAAATTATCGAAATCGATTAATATCTTCCGGTCGTGCCTAGGGCCTAAACTTTGACAAAATATGAAAAAACATCATTTTTGCGATTTTTTGTTTAATTTTTTGAATTAGATGTTTTCGTAATGCAATAGTTTGTAACGTTTACTAATATAGCCTTAAACCATTGTGCTTTGATTTTGTTTTGGTCAGTTAATATCTTCCGGTTGCGCATTAACCCCAAAATTACCCAAAATAATAATTAAAAAAGTTACATTTTTACGCGTTTTTGGTTTTTGATGAATAATTTTTTGTGAAACAACCGTAGTATTTTTTGAGACAGACTGACAATAATATAGAAAAATAAACTACCACAGGTTCAGTCGATGTTATCCAGTTGCGAAAAGCCTTAGAAACTCTCATGCGCAGACGTCGGGCAGCAATCCAGGCAACGTCGCTCGCCTGGCTACGGCTCTCTTCCACTCCATCGCCGCCTTCCTAGGACCATGTCAGCTGTCTGCCTATATTGTTTTTTCAGTCTGCGCTTCTATGTAGTAATCGCAGTGTACTTATTATTTAGTTCAATCTAGCTGTTTTGATTTTGAAAATCTTGTAGTCTTCTGTAATGATGTAGTTTCCTGCTGTGTGTGGACTCTGTGATTTAACAAAAAGTTATGTAATAACAAGACAAATACTCTAAAAACAAGACAAATATTTGGCTGCCCCACTTTTGGCACTCCAAAGAACTGCCATCAACCTAACTGCCTACTGGCGAAGACACCATTATTAATTTCTAGTGCCAAATTTAACCTTCCTTGAGTACGGCACCTAATGATGTCCTTGCCAGTGGACGGCTTGTTTGATGGCAGTTCTTTTGGAGTACCAAAAGTGGGGCAGCCAAATATTTGTCTTGTTATTAGAGTATTTGTCTTGTTATTTGGCCCGTCCATTGTATAACTTTTTCGTTAACTCACCGAGTTCACACAGAGCAGAAAACTACATCATTACAGAAGACTATAAGAATTTCAAAATGAAAACAGCTAGATTGAACTAAATAATAGTACATTGCGATTACTACATAGAAACGTAGACTGAAAAAACAATATAGGCAGACAGCTGACGTAGTCCTAGGAAGGCGGCGATGGAGTGGAAGAGAGCCGTTGCAGGCGAGCGACGTTGCCTGGATTGCTGCCCGACGTCTACGCATGAGAGTTTCTAAGGCTTTTCGCAACTGAATAATATCGATTGAACCTGTGGTAGCTTGTTTTTCTACATTATTGTCAGTTTGTCTCAAAAAATAATACGGTTGTTTCACTAAAAATTATTCATCAAAAACCAAAAACGTGTAAAAATGTAACTTTTTTTTAATTATTATTTTGGGCAATTTTGGGGTTAATGCGCGACCGGAAGATATTAACTGACCAAAACAAAATCAAAACACAATGTTTTAATGCTATATTAGCAAACGTTACAAGTATTGCATTACGAAAACATCTAATTCAAAAAATTAAACACAAAATCGCAAAAATGATGTTTTTTCATATTTTGTCAAAGTTTAGGCCCTAGGCACCACAGGAAGATATTAATCGATTTCGATATTTTTTTTCCTCCTTTTTATCCCTCTTTTTGTCTTCATAATTATAAACTTTTCCGCGCGAAAAAATTATGGAAACATTTTATTCGAAATTTTTTTAAAGAAAAATCGCAAAAATGAAGTTCTTTTCATATTTTGTCAAATTTTAGGCCTTATGCGCAATCGGAAGATATCAATGGATTTCGATAATTTTTTTTCTTTCTTTTTGTCCTTACAATTAGCTACTGTTCCACACTATTACATTTCGAAAACATCAAATTCAAAAATTTAAAAAAAAAATCGCGAAAATGAAGTTTTTTCATTTTTTGTCAAACTTTAGGGCTTATGCGCGATCGGAAGATATCAACCGATTTTGATAATTTTTTTTTCCTTCTTTTTGTCTTCATAATTCGCAACTTTTCCCCGCTATTACAAATTCGAAATAAAAAAAAGTGTTTTTTCGGCCCACCCTAATATATATATTTGTTTTTTTTTTTTTTTTTTTTTTGAGATTTTATTGAAAATTTAATTAATTTTGCTCCAAAACACCGACTGTACTAAATGCCATCTTAACTGTTCATACTAAAAAAAAAAAAATTACATATAAAAATTAAATTTCGAAAGATTATTTGTGCCAAACTTCTTGATAAGTAGCATACTACAGAATTCTTTTTTCCTTTGGTGTTTACAGCCCTTCCTACTTCTGTGAAAAAAAGCCTTATTCTGTGAAGAAAAGCCTCTTCCTTATAAAAAAAAAAAAAAAAATCTAATTAAAAAATTAGAATTTCAGATGAGATAGTAACAAACAAAGCAAGCTACTCCAGGCAGAAGATGCACAATCAAATTACAAGCAGCAGATGATTTTCTCATCTGCTTCAGTTCTGTGAATCCATGAAAACATGCCCATGCTCTCGTTGATTATAGCTCATGTTTTTAATAGCGCCTGAGCAAAGAGTAACATATAGCAGTTAGCTGCATTGCTGGGTATATTAGTGCACTTAAATTAGAGTGGGAGAGGCTTATCTAGGAATTAATATAGTTAATACTGTGTTCAGAGCCTGATCATTCTGACATTGGACATGGGGCACATTTCTATTTCAGGGCCCCACACCCCTTTTCATATCAGTCACGTGTTACGAGTAAAATAATTCTTACAATACCAGAATGAAATAAAAGCTTTGTGCGGAGATCGAACTTGAAAAAAAATATAATAATAAAGCTATCAAATTATTAAGAAAAAATATACATCGACATACACAGTAAGGTTTTTTGCATTTAGGAGGCGTTGGATAAAGGGGATTTTGGGCCCCCCTGAAATCTAAGAGGAGGGGCCTGTGCCACTGCTGTAATGAGGCTCTGACTGTGTTGTGCTTCATTTTAAAAGATTCATTTTCTCTATTTTTTAGGGGTTCATGTTCAGAAATTCAGGAGCTGTTAGTGCTGCTAACTAACAAAAACATTTATGCTCAGTTTGACTTCAGAAGAAAAAGAATGTGCAAAACATAAGCCAGTATCTCCAGAACTCAGTTATTCAGGTGATTCTAGAAAAATTAGTCACATTATGGAAGGCCAAAAAAAAAACATTACGAGCAAACCTGAAGCGGACATCCCCAATACCTCCGAATATTTGCATTCAGCCGCTTTGAGTCAAGTTTTCGGGATTTTAATGTATCAATATACATTGTTTTATCGTGATCTTGGAGCAATAATAGGAAATTTTATCCCAGAAATAGTAGTAAGATAGCCAGCCTATAGTAGTTTTGAGGCAATGATGTGATCAATCAATGAATCATAAATTTTTAACTACCCAGTTGATCACAAGAGTTTTAAATATGATTGCATAATGTTTTATGTTTTAAAAATGAGTTTGTATTTGTTTATAAAAGAATACAATTCCACGAAAGTCTAAAAAAAATTTTTAATGTGAGATTCGATCAGTAAATTTGTAAAGTACGAATTTTAGTCACTTGTATTTTAATTTTTCAATTCTAAATTTTTAGCTACACAAAAGAAAATATTATCGAGTTGCTTTTGATAAAGCAGAAATACCATCATGAAGTTACTTATTATCTTACTTAATGTTGACAACTTAAGATTATATTTTCAGAGACTGGATACCACGATAAAATGAAACACACTGTCTCTCATTCGTTTTGCAATAAAATCTGTATGAACGCGACTGAAAGTCAACGAAAATTTCAATTATATAAACTTAGTGTGAATATAATCTTTGGTGATAAAGTCACTGTATTAACATATTTATGATGTTTCACCAGAAAAGCAATAAAGAAAGAAAACATCAAGAAAATTACTCAGATCGAAATAAAAATCTTGAAACAGATATATTTTTGTTTTCCCGAAATGAAATATAGATCCTTAGTAAAAAAATCCTAGTTTACCTCCTTACGTAGAAGAGTAAAATGTAAACAAGACATGTGTAATTGCCAAAACTTCGATAAATACCTCACAAGCTGGGTTACATGGGCTGCAGAGAATGACTAGAGAGAACGCTGGGCGAGAGAGCCGTGTCACACCCCATTTCAAACATAATGGCAAACCAGTGATCCTCCTATTACCCGTCAATGGTAGTTCTTTTCCGAAATTTTTATCAATTGTTTCATTCTAATCCATAAAATCTGGTTATTTGAAACTTCAAGCATCATTTTTGAGGAAAATGTTGACTTTTTTTTCTTCACGAATGAAAATACTATACAGTTGTTAAGCGAAAATTCATCTTTTCTGATGAAATAAAAGACCGCATGAAGTTTAGAATGCAATGCATTTAAAATACTATTAACTCAAACAGCGGAGGTACCAGATTTAAAAATTTATTCTTTTTGGAGATGGAAGAAAATATTTATTACCAAAATATCTTGAGTCACTTGAAAGCTGTTTCGATCATTATCTTATTTTGATCCTCAGAATATCATGAACGTTCTTGCAACCGATAAACAAATAGCTTGACTGGGTAGGACGACTGAGGGATATTGTACATGATTTCGGGAACTTAAACAGAACTCAAAGTATACATCGAGGAGGAGCTTCTGCGTCTGATACATATTATGACCTCTCCCGAACAGTACCAGGAGAACATGTAAAATATCTGCAGTGCGGTTATGACATCGAAAGACTTCACTTTGTGAAGGTGTATATTCTCCGTGAAATCCAAGGACATAAG
Organism: Uloborus plumipes; assembly: GCA_038373865.1. Lineage (NCBI taxonomy): Eukaryota > Metazoa > Arthropoda > Arachnida > Araneae > Uloboridae > Uloborus > Uloborus plumipes. Next base: position 160,113 of record JAXGGA010000636.1, read on the forward strand.
GTCCTTGGAACTCTTCGGGATCACTAAAGATTTCTGGGACCTTGTAGAGGGAATTGGGAGCAAAGAGTACTCCAATGAATAAACTTTGTTCAGGGAACCGCACGACTAGGAAACGGTTCAAATAGGTAGCAATCGGATAAAAACTTCTCGAGACACATTGTTTGATGCAAAAACTATTGGCGCTCGTCCGCCCATTATCAAGACATAAGGTCTTAAATTCTTACGATTTTTTTTTAAAGTGCCAAATTTAAAGACTTCGCAAGAATTACGCTTTTTTACATCTGTGTCTCATTGTCTGTCTGCTGTCTGCACGTGCAGGACATCTTTCTATGAATCTAATCATGTGAAAGATGTTTGCTGTCGTTGTTGTTAGTTTTGCTAATTCAAATATTGTGTGACGGAGTCAGACCAGATCAATGAATTCGTTGACATCTGTTAAAAGATGTTTACCATCACTCACTGAAACTCGCAAAATTTGATGACTTTTATTAAAAATTTGGGCAGACTTTAAGATCTCATAAAGTAGCACTTCGATGGGAGATAACGATAGAGGTCGCTGTGACCTTCCAAAAATTTACTTATTCGGAAAATTTTGACTGATCTTTCAGTTCATTTTAGACATAACTGAAATTTTCAAATTGTAGGATGTCCTTTTCTGTGTGACAAAATTTGGAGTTTTATTTGACAAATTCAAAATTTCTACCCTCCAAAACATTCAAGCTTGGGGCACCCCTGACCTCATATTTCGATAACAGGGTCACGGTGATAAATATTTCCAGGAACAGATTTTAGAATGCTCTTTCGATTACTATACATTTACAGTGAACTCTCACTTATACGCCGCCTCATTCATACGCCTTTTTCACTTAAACGACGATTTTCAACGGTCCCAGCACATTCCATAGCATAATAATGATAATATCATTCGTTTATGCGTCGCTCTAAAGATAAATATTTCACTCATGCGACGAATTTTTTGCAAAATGTGAAAAATTAAATTTAGTTTCTTTAAAAAATAAAGCATGTTTTTTCACTTTTTAACCGACTTCAACAAAAGAGGAGGTTATACAATTCGTCGGAGCATTTTTTTTTTTTTTTTGTATGTTATAAGATTACTCGAAGACGCCTGGACCGATTTCAAAAATTCTTTTTTTGTTTGAAAGGTCTTTCTTTCCGATTGGTCCCATCTTCCCGTGGTCCGGGTTTGACACCGGGAGCCTACAGAAATCGTTCGAAATAGAAATCGGGATCACAGTAATCGTAATAATGATAATTTTGAATGTAAGGCTTCTCTGGATTGCATAATAAAATTCATTTCTATGGTCTTTTTGAAATTTTTAAACTGAGTATCTTTCTATGTCCTGCTTTTTTCTCCTGAATTCCAACGAACTGAAAGTCGTACTAGGTACTAATTGATTCGCAATTTTTCAGGATTTATTAGTCTTAATTTACATCAGGTTTGATAAAGGAATTCTGAAGAAAGTGAGGAAAATCTCCAAATTTTTGCTCAAATTTAAAGCTATTTGTCCTAAATGATTAAATATGAAATCCATTGTTACAAAACGTGATTGATATGAAACAGTAATAATAATGATAATGAGAATTTTGAATGAAGGCTTAACTGAAGCAAACATGAAACTCATTAGCGGGCCACGTACGTAGTACGTCGTAAAATCTTATAAACAGCGAGAATATAGTGTTGTTTTGAAACATAAATTAGTTGAAAATCCGTTAATATTTACATGGTTTTGATTAAACTAGCACACAAATAAATGCCAGAGAAAATCAAGGATTAGTTTTTAGTGTCAATCGTTTAAAATTTTAGACGCGTTGATAGTTTCTTTTTTTTTCTTACAAGGTTTACTTTATGGAGCATTTACTTAAGAAAATTAGATGAAGTTTCGTAATGAAAACATTACCTTGTTTTATAAGTACATTTACACTAAAAAGAATAAAATAAAAATATTTTTGAAAAAAAAAATGAACCGACTTCGGAACTTCACTCGGCAAGTGCTCTAAAAAGTAAAAAATAATATTATTCTTTGACACCATCGATACTACATTTAAACATAAGTTTTGAAGTCGGTGCAAAAACTATAGGTGAAATGATGTATAACTACATTTTGCCAACATTTTTCAGAGAAACCCATTGAAAATTAAGAGCTGAATATTTGTACCATTACATAAATATGTGGTTGTCAATGTAGTATATGCGAATGCGATTAAAGAACCTGGATTCATTGCAATTTATATACAGGGTGTCCACTTCAATCGTGGACCAATAGCTAATTTCTAAACCGTTAGAGATAAGCATAGAGTTTATTTAGGAAAAAATCTCCAAATTACGAAAGGAATTTTGGGTCTACTCAATGTTTTTCAAAAAATCAAATTTTGGAAGAGTTACGAAATTTAAATTTTTATACAGCCCCCCAGTCCTATCAATCATATTTAGTAAAACATTCTTGACACTGTAACGTTTAAAACTAAAAAAAAAATTACTCTTCTACCACAAAAATTGACCGAGTTATGACGTTTTGAAAAATCAAGATTTTGAAGGATTTCGCATACGGTCCCTTAAGCGATCTATCGATGACGTCATGAAATAATGCAAAATCTTGATTTTTCAAAACGTCATAACTCGGTCAATTTTTGTGGTAGAGGAGTGATTTTTTTTTAGTTTTAAACATTACAGTGTCAAGAATGTTTTACTGAATATGATTGATAGGACTGGGGGGCTGTATAAAAATTTAAATTTCGTAACTCTTTCAAAATTTGATTTTTTGAAAAACATTGAATAGACCCAAAATTCCTTTCATAATTTGAAGATTTTTTCATAAATAAACTATATGCGTATCTCTAACGGTTTAGAAATTAGCTATTGGTCCACGATTGGAGTGGACACCCTGTATATAGTTGAATTATAGTTTCGTATGATTCTATTTAATGTTTTTGCACCGACTTCAAAACTTATATTTAAATGTAGTATCGATGGTGATCAAAGAATAAAATTATTTTTTACTTTTTAGAGCACTTGCAGAGTGAAGTTCCGAAGTCGGTTCAATTTTTTTTTTCAAAAATATTTTTATCTCTTTAATCTTTCGCCTTTATTTCACACTGAAGGCCTTTTCCCATATGAACTAGAGCTTGGAGAGGGACAATTATCCCTCTCCAAGAGGGATAATTGTCCCTCTTGGAGAGGGATCTCTAGGAGGAAACTCTAAAGAGACATTATTATGTATCGTTTTAAAGGAAACAATTTGTGAATAGTAACGCTACAATTTTTGTTTTCTCTTTATCATTGTAGCTACGTTACAGTAATTGCCAAACAGTAGTAATATGTCCTTTTTCTACAGAAACATTCTTATTCATGCTCTCATTAGAACTTACGTTGCGTTTTAGACCTTTAAATAAGTTTGTTCGCTTATGCGTCTCTCTCAGTTATGCGCCTTTTTCTGTTGGTCCCTTGGGCCGGCGCATAAGTGAGAGTTCACTGTATTTATTTGTTTCATGTTTGCGCTATTGTATGGTTTCCTGGTAAGGATTTTGAAGACATTAAAGCCATATTCGCATTGCGAAATTGAACCCGGGTTAATTTCATCCGAGTTAAAGATTATCCATTTTCCAAAGGGGTTATCTTAACTCGGATGAAGATAGCCCGAGTTAAATCACTATGCGAACAGGGCTTTACGTACAATGACAGGACACCTCGTGGTACCCAACTCATCTTCGGGATAAATTAAACGATTCGTGTAGGACAGCTCAGCCAGGGCATAATTAATGCAGTTCTGCTGGTCTGTGGACCAGGGCACCAAAATGGGGACCATTTATTTCCTTTTCCTATTTCAGAGCGTATCCAGCATGAATATACAGGTTAGGCCAAAAGTAAAATAAAATAAAGTAATAATAACAATAATAATAATAGTAATAACAAATAAATTAAAAAATAAATGAATTTTGAAAGACGTATTAATAAAGTATACTATCTTTGAATTATCAGTCTTTATAGAAATTGCAACTAACATTTTAAGACTGGAGAGTACGATTACTGCTAAAATTCCTCAGATTCCTTCCTTAAAAAAATCCAGCTACAGGGCGATCACGAGGGAAAGAAACTAGGGAGATGTGTGAAATTGTTTTTTTTTTTTTTAAATATTGTTTGCCTCTTAAACTTTTTAGAACACATGTTAACTGCAGAGAGAGAGAGAAAAAATGTTTCACATCTTCTAATCTATGAGAGGTTAATTACTAGATATAAGTATTAGCAATATGAATATACTCGTAAGTATATTTTATTCACTCAGAAATATGGGGTTTACCTCCAGAAATGTTTCGAACTTATAAACATCAAAACGCACTTAAGATAATTTTTGGTTATGTTAAAACCCGTTATACTGCCCAGCGATCTATGTATAGATCACCTCTTTTCAGACCCATCACTGAAAACAATACCTTTTTATCATTTCGTACTCTTATTGTGTGTGTGGCTTTCTTACACATGTGGCCACACCCCTAAAAAACTTTTGAATGTTTCTTTTCCTGGTCAGCCCCGCAGCTGGATACAACGGTTTTTTTAAGTGTATTTTTTCTTTAACTGCTTTTAATTTTACAAAAACTTTATTCTTTATTTACAAAATTGGTAGCTTCAAAGATAAGATTAGAGGAAAGTTACCTAACTACCAGAAACGCCCAGTATCCACTTATATAGATCATATATTATTTCAACAACAAAATATTGTAAGTGAATAAAACTTTATCTTTGCTCTAATGTAATTTGAAAATATTTTTCAAAAATTTTCATTTAAAAATACAGCGAACTCTCACTTATGCGCCGGCCCAAGGGACCAACAGAAAAAGGTACATAAGTGAGAGAGACGTATAAGTGAACAAGCCCATTTAAAGGACTAAAACGCAACATAGGTCACAATATTTTATTATGAATCCTTTTAATCCTCAAAAGGATTTATAATGAATAGTTTTTCGAACTCTAGTTCATGCGGAGAAAGTGCCTTCCGTGAGTAGTTCAGGCGAAAACATTAAAAGGAAAGTGAAGAAACATGTTTTTTTTTTTAAAGAAAATAAATTAAATATTTTACATTTTTCGAAAAATTCGGCGCATAAGTGAAATATTTATCTTTAGAGCGACGCATAAACGAATGATATTATTATTATTTTGCTATGGAATGTGCTGGGACCATTGAAAATCGTCGTACAAGTGAAAAAGGCGCATAAAATGAGGCGGTGTATAAGTGAGAGTTCACTGTAATTTGGTCGTTAACGGGTTAAAAAGAAAAAAAAGATCGAAGACACACACTCTCGTCAATGCTTAGAAATAGAATATTTAGAGCAGCAAAAAGTTGTTTCTTCCGATTATGTGACTCTAGGGAATTTTTAGAAATTTTAGATCTAGGGCGCAGTTTCAGACGATCTTTGGTGATATAAAGGGGAGGACAGAGTCTTAGGGCTCACCTAGAGCCGCTATATAGACAGGCCGACGCATCAAGATTAAGTTTCACCACTTTGGATCCAATTCCTTAACTTTTACTTTCAATTTTCATTGTTGTGGAGTAGGGTTACCGGAAAAAAGTTTTGGCACATTACTAAGCTTTGCCAAATCCACGTGCCGCTAATAATTGCTCACAGTGAAAAATTACCAAAACGCGATTACTGGCCAGAAAAGACAACCACTCAAACCACTCACCATTTTTTGAAATCGAAACTTCAAAAACATATAGTTGTAGATTACATGCAATTATGTTTAATAGTAAGCGGTTTTAGGAGCTCCCTCACGGAAAATTTAAGAAATTACGCATTGAAACGCTCAATTAGGGGACCGGCAATTTTTTTTTACATTGTAGTTCTAAAAAAGTAACTTTAGTTGACTTTCAACGGCGATTGGAGAGAGATTTTTGGGGACTATCCATCGGATCCCCCCTAATTGAATGTCCTTAAAAAATAAGAAAAAATACTAAATGTAATGATCCCTTGTCCTACCCTTGGCTACGGCTCTGCCCCATTTGTAGAAATAACTGCTTTGAAAATGAAAGGATTTTCTTGTGAGAGAGGCACTCAGGCTCGGACTGGCCCGCCTGCCCGCAAGCCCTAGGGCAGGTGCGCCCTTCTTATTGAACAATACGGACGCCTTCTCCGAAACTAAAAAATATCTTGATCAGAAAATTAGAGCGAAAGTTATCCAACTACTTCGAAAGCGACATGATGTACCACACACAGTGAGTCTTCAGTTGCAAACAATACCCAGCAAAAGGTCTAGCGACCACCCGGAGCGCCAAAATCAATGCTTGAATGTTCGACCTTGAATGATTACTCGGCATTTTCTACTGAATCTGGAGAGTTTTATGGTTTTATTGCCCGAAGATTAGACCCAAGTGCCCTGTTCTCATTTTGCAACTGCGTGTTTGGATCTCAGAATACTGTGTATAGCCGTGTATAGCAGACAATGGCTAAGTGGGGAGTTAAAAACAAATGTAAATACTTAGGCTGGAAAACATACAACAAGAGAGGAGGCGATAGGCTCTGGGCATAACTATGGCTTAAGCTTTACGCCAGTGATCTAACAAAAGGGAAAACAAGACAAAAACAGGGGGGGGGGGAGAGCGATTCGGGAGTGGGTGATCCTGACTCCGACACCAGCCATTTCCTTATCATTGCAGTCAAATTCAGTTTACTATTTGGAGCTCTGGTGCGATTTATGAAAAACAGAAGTTATTTTTTCGACTATTGGACATCTCTCTGATTTAGGTGAGAAATGAAACCGATTTTTATCTATTGTTTGCCATGCTTTAATTTACTTTTGTGTCATTTTTTTAGAAAACCGTTTTTAAAAGAGCGAAAAAAAATTTTTTTTTGAAACATCACTTTTTTTTTCCAACTGTAATTTTTCCCCTGCTGTTTTACATTTTCCTTTTATTATTTATTATTATTATTTATTCTTTTTCTTTGCTAAAAATATATTTCTCTCTTTTCTAATTTGCTTCAAAACGAAAGTAATTGAAAAGTTTTGCTGACAATTTTACATAAAAAATATTATAGATTTTTTAAGAAAAAAAAATAAAAGAATAATTTTGAAATAAAAAATTGTTCAATGAAGCGTTAAAGGTGCGCTTTGTTTTTGTGAAAGGGTCATATGTAGTCATATAGTTGAGTCATTTGAGGCGAAATGTGAAATTTTTTTTTACAAAAAATGCACAGAAAAAAATACATTTTTTGTAAAAAAAATTTTCACATTTCGCCTCAAAGGACTCAACTGTTCTGTTAAAACAAAGAATAGAGTATGACATTGGCAAAAAAAATATTTCACTATGTTGTTTGCAGAGGAAGTTATGACTGTTTGAATATTGGTAAAATATGACATTTTTCATATTTCGGCCTAACGCAACTAAAAGCACGTTGAATTTTCCTCGGTTATTTATACATTATTTTAAGTGCTTACAGTGGTCTTTCAAACGACACTACTTTTGCCGTCCCAACTGAAATGTACAAACTGTTTTTGAACCTCAAAAACGCTAAAAAACGTCAAAAATGCCTTGTTTTGAGGGCCTTCACTGACCTTACGGCAACAACTTAACACAAATTTAACATTCATTTTGTAAAGTTTCATCCTTCTATATTCCATATACAAAAAGAAAATTGGAGTTAAACAGTTCCTGGTAAGAGTTTTGGCTCAAAGCAACTTCCATGCCTTGAAAATCCGCCTAATTTTTGATGCCGCACCTTCACCTTTAGGGATCCATAAAAACTAAACAACTGAAATTTAGAGCAACACATTCTGGATTTGGTCTTTCAATAAGATAATGAACATTTGGTAATTTTTTGGAAAAAATCTGAGAGGTCATGAATCACAGGCGTGACACTCTCTCAGATTCTTGCTCTTAATCGAAAAAAAATAATTAAATTTATGATTTGTTTCCCTTTATTTAAATATCTTCTCATGACTTTTATCTCATGTAACAATCTAATTTCAAAAGTAGAAAAAATAAACTTAGAAAGCATAAATCGGCAGGAAACTGCAGAAATGTGTTTCGGAATTTTGTTTTTTGTTTTTTAACTTTCTTAATTTTCTTTTACCATGTTCTCATAAATTAGCTTAGTACCTATGAGAAAGTAAGTCTACCCTAAAGATATCCTAAATATCTCGATGGTCCGGGGCATTCGTGCAGTTTGGCCATTTTCCTTGGTTTGGTTATTTTCTTAAATTTTTAGCTGGCAATCGTATTTGCAATGCTTAGAGTGCCCACTCAGTTAGACTTTTGTTTGACCTCAGTATTTTAACTTTGGTTTTCGCTCACTTCATTTATTTACTCTCATGGTTTATTTTTAGTGAAATCTCCTTCAATGATGCTCACGTTTTTGCCAACATTTTCCCTCTTTGCACAAAGACTTCTCTGAGCGTTTTGAGGATATTTTGTTTTTGAACGTTCCTCAATGGGTCATGAGCCCTTTTAAAAATATTGAGACAGCAGATGTTCAGTATCAGTAAGAATTGGTGGAACTTTTAGCCACTGAAACTTGAAGAGCTGGTTTCCAGAATGTTAACAATCTTATAGGATTTTGGCTGCAAGGAAACATTAGTAGCCTTTATCCTGGACTGTGAGCTATCGCCAAAATTTTTTAAATCGTCTTCCCCTCTTCCTACCTCGTTGAATGTGGATTCAGTGTTGTCACCGACCTAGTTACAAAACAGAGAAATGGACTTCAAATCGTCCTGAGAGGAGACTTGCGCCTTAACCTTAAAAATATATATATATATATTTTTATTGCATCTAATTGTTTCCTTCATTTTTTGAACAAATTTTTTTTGCTTGTTAATTTCTATTTTATTTTATTTTGTTTTGTTATTATTCTTTTAAAAATGAAATATTTTTAATTATAGATTTGTTTTTTATTTCTACATTCGTCATTTTAATTTTAATAATGAATAATTAGGAAACAAAATTCTTGTTTAACCGTTTTGTAAAATTCTGGAAGGAAATTATTTTAAACTTTAAACCTCTTTTCGCACACCCCCTCACCTTTAATAGAAAGGGGGGCGTTGGAAAAAATTTTAATCGTAAAGGGGGCGTTAGCCGTAAAAAGGTTGAGAACCACTGGCCTACCAGATACGAAAATAAACTTCGCATTTAAAATTTAAATGCATTTAATTGTATTCAAATGGACACATGAGAAACAAAGAAAAGATAGATAATCCCAGCTAGTAAAATAATTTTATCGTTCATATACTTATAGCTTATTTTTGTTAATGTAGTTAAGAATATTTTCAATAATTGGTTTTTGTAATCAGCTTATTGTAAAACTAATCAAGAATGCGAATTACTTTTTTCGTAATTATTTTTTTATTTGAACACAAATAGTTTCTTGTTATGAATATAATACTCGTCATTTCTTAAATTATTATTGTTTTTTGTATTTAATTTGCATTGAATGGTGTGGAAGAAAAATTGAACATATTTTCAGTGATTGGGGGATTCCCCCCCACCCCCCCCCCGTTGGCATGCGCCCTCAGAAACTTGGGGTGTGCGCCTTTTTTAGGGCCCAGTCCGACCCTGGAGGCACTAAATTTTTATCAGAAGTGTTCACCTTTTCCCAACGTTGACCCGTAGGTCCGTGCTGTGCTAAATGTTATAACGTAAAAAATAATTGAAATTGAAGAATGAGTAACAGTAGTTTAATTCAATACGGAAACCCATTTATAGGCTATAAAAAGTTTTTTATATACATGCAGAGTGCAGCAACCTTCCCCTCCCAGGGCCCTCGATTTAAACATATATTTTCAACAGAAAAATAGTTTTTCTCATATTATATTTTACTGCTGTATTGTGTGTGTACTTATGTGGTATGGATGACATATTATAAAGCAATTTCATCATTGTTTTATAAGAAGTAACATATGGTATTTCTAACTTCCAGTCCAGTGAGCAGTTGATCTTTTTGATTCCTGACCTAAGTGATGGACGAGTTTTATTTCACACTGGGTGAAGGGCACAAAGTTAGTATTTTTCATGAGGGGGGTCCATGAGGTTCTGAACTTTGGGAACCTTTGAAGATATGGTGTTGTGTCCTTTGAGCTCGGTAATTAATCCTTAATCTTACATAACGGACGATACGCGATGTATTCGGGTTAATCATTTCTCTTAATCTTGGTTTCCTTAAAGAGTTGAATCTCTCTGATGGATTTAATTTGTTTTCTTTTTTTTTTGTCAGAAAAGTCCATATCTTTCTGTTGAACTTATCTTGCCCTTCCCCCTATCAATCTGAAGCGTGAGTCAACGTGGCAAAATGTATAAGGCAGGGATTCAAGTGAAACAGTACTGCGATCGCTTCGAATTGCAATCGCTACTGGAAGTGAATTACATTATCATCAACTTAAATTGGCATGACGTCACTACGGGTGGAGCCAATAAGAGCTCACAAGCACTCAGCGATCTCCTCTTATTCGCCAAGTAGGCTGTGACGTTTTATCTAGCGCGTTTTTCATAGGCAAACGTCACGCTGACGTCACGATGTTTTTATCAAGAAACGTTCTAATGTAATTCATTTCCAGTCGCGATTGTAATTTGCGATTGCCTGTTTCACTTGAATCCCTGCCTTTAATCCGCGGTTTGTAAACTTCCAAGCTGCAGATACCGCTCCAGTTAACTTCACCAGCTCCACCAAGATTGTCAGAAGAGAGTGGCAACATCATATTTTAACAACATTCTTGTTTCTCCCGTTTTCTGCATGTGAGTTGGATGAATGTTTGGATTAATGTGGTTTTTAATTAATTACGATCGATTTTACTCTATGTAATCTTCGAATTAAAATGTGCAGTCTCAGAAGCAATATTTTTTCTGCAGCAGTAGGAAATTACAACTTGCATTTTAGCTACGTTTCTTTTGGTCTTTAGATCATTGTAAATAAAACATGCCGACTTTTAGGCAAAAAAATGCCATCAAGAGCTTTAAGTCTCGAATTTTAAGCAAATTTAAAGATGTAAAACAGGAAACTGATGTTGTGTCAACATGTCTTACAACTTGTCTTGCTCAGGTATTTTATTGCCTTTCTCTTATTAACAGTAGCTATGAAGATGAAGTGATTTTCTTGTAAATTGTTTGTCAATGAACTTTTAACATTCAGTACCTTGTGTTTCTAAATTGTTTTTTTCTTTTATGACAACATAATATTGAATCCTTAGTTGTGTATTATAAATGCTCATCTTAGCACCGATTGCACATGCAAGCGGACCTGAAGTTGCACCACTCAAATTTTGCAAGGAAAGTAATATGCATGTGTGTTTAATGACAAGCAACATCTGTTTCATTGCAATTAATTGGGCTACGTATAAGATTGAGTGCTATTTATTTGTGACAAAAAAATTCAATCACAGAGGGAAAAAAATTTAATGTTTTAAATGTTGTGTGAAAATGTACTAAAAGTAAAGTCACTAAGTGCATGCGGTACTTGCTTGTTGAATTTGTGGGCCAAAAATTCTGTGGCTTATCAGTAAGTAGTTTATATTTTGGGTACAGAAGACCAGACATTTTGCCTCCCTTTCATGATACTTTTCTCTCAAGTGATTATTTGCTTTCCTTCTAATGCTTATTTAGTTTTAAAGGACATTTCATAATTTCTTCTTTCTTTTGAAAAATTTTGCCTCCCTTTCAAAATATTTTTTTATTTAAGTGATTATTTGCTTTCCCTCTGTGTAATGTTTATTCAGTTTTAAGGACACCTAAGGAACATTTTATAATTTCTTCTTTCTTTTAACACAAACTATTTTTTAATGATTAGTTGGAGGTGTCAACATTTTATACTAATGACTTTAGTCATGGATTAAATTAAATGATGATTTTATTTCTAAATCATTGATATTAATTGTGCTTAAACTTAAATCTCAAAATTCTCCTAAAAAGTTTTAAGACATTATTTATTATCATCTCAAGAAGTCAAGAATCTTGATTGTTATATTTATCTCTAAAGTAAAAAAAAATAATGTGGTCATGACGTGACTTCTATTTGTTCTTATTAAACAATATTATCCCAAAAACTATGCCACTTTTATAACATTTAAATCTGAAGTATTTCCCCTGGCCATAAAACTTTTTTATCTTCGTAATTTAAAAGTTATACAGAAGTCTTAAGGAGTTTCTTTCACCAAATCTCACCAGGTGGCACGAAATATTTAATTGATTATGGCAAATGGATTAAATGTTACCTTGGAAAAAATTTCTGTGCAAGGAAAACAACCCAAAATTTACATTGATTCGCCTTAAAAATGAATTGAAAGTTCTTTTGGAACATCCAATTGTAACCAAAAATGGAGATGTGGGTCTAGAGACATTCCATGTCCTATGTTCGAAATTTTAACCTTCTTCTAAGATTAACTGTTTTTGCGTTATGCACAACATACATACACACACAAATGGCAAGACAAACTTGTGAGAGTAATAGTGATAATTTTTTTTCGTAAACCAAAAAAGTGACTAAACTACTAAGTTTTCAAATTGATGATAAAACATAAATAATATCAGTTCAGGGGTCAATCTAGAGAGAAGTAAGGTCCATTAAAGGACCCTTCACAAAATTGAGAAACTCGAAAAGGGACCCTTCACAAAGTTCAGAAACTCCTTAGGGGAAACTCCTTAAGGGATCCTTAATAAAAAATTCAGTCAGTCAAAAATGGACCTTTCACAAAAATCCCACACTCAAAAACTGACTCTCCACAGAAATCCGAGTTTAAAGAATGATTGGGACTATTTCTTGCTGTAACTATTTTTCATGAAATTACGAATTAGTTTTCACAAAAACCCAAAAACAGGACCTTGGTCAAATATCCTGGATTTACCTCTGCAGTTTTAATTACAGGTTACTTTAGAACTAATTAATGTTTTTAGCATTACTTAATTTGGTAACATAGGTGAGGTTGCTGAAAATGTGGATCAGTTCTTAATCTTGATCTTTAGTGTCCAGGTTTTTTTCAGAATGATTTGCTTACTGAAAAATGAATATAGTTTAAGAATGCTCTAGAAACATTGATAAATTGATTATAACTAGTCTAAGAATTGAATTAAATACCTCTTTGAGCTTGAAGAGTATGTAAAAGAAAATACAAAAATGTTAAAAAGCTTAAATTTGTAGGAAACTGTCGACACTTGTTTTGGGGCTTCGAGGAAACCCTTAAACTGTCTATTGTTTGTCTGCTTTGCTTTTATTAGATGTCTTTTTATCCAAAGGCATTGAAAGAGGATTCTGTGAAACCATGAAACACTTGTCTGCACTTTCATACAAATTCGTGCCTTTTTATGTCGTTTCATTTTCTAGAACCAGTCTATTTGGATTGTTCATCACTATTTTATTGTTCTGTATTTTCTGTAATTTCTTTTTGTGACTACATTTGTGATTTTTTTCTTTTCCAGTATGAGAAACGAATTTCAGAAGTTTTGAAAATTGATGATGAAGAATTTTATCCCTTGTATCAAAAGTTGAACCAAGACTTAGAGTCCTTTCAAGATAAAATTATTGTTTTACAAGCATCACTTGATATTGGTAGTGAAGATGACTCAGATGCAGAAAGTGAGGTGAGCTACTATTTCTTTGTACATCTTTTTAATTTTTTTTGTAATCTATGTGATGTGTAAAAAAATATTATTTGTCCCCCCCTCGAATACCCCCCCCTCAAAATAATTATTTCTTGAAAAAAACATAAATAATTGTTTAAATACCTAGCTTTTTTGACCAAAAAAAAAAAACTTATGTTTATTTCAGTTCAGGGTTTGAAAAGACCAGGGTTTTTTTTTTTTTGAAAAAGCCCAGTTCACATGGGTTTTTGGTCAAAAACCCGGGTTTTTTCGTTTTTTTTTTTCAAGAGTCATTTTATTATCATTCTTTATTCAAACATTGTGCACCTACTTTTACTTTTCATAGAATCAGGGGAGTCCTGAAGAGAGGTCACTGTGACCTCCTAAAAATTTTTTTTTTGCGCAAATTTTGAAGCAGCATTATAATATTGAATTTTTAAATTGATATTGAATTGAATTTATAAATTGGAATAATTATTTTGATCTTCTAAGTATTAAAAAAAAATAGTGTGAAATAAAGGTATAGTTTTATTTCTAATACCTAATAAGTTGTCAAGAAAGGAAGATGGCAACTTCTGGAACACGTACTGACCAAGATATAATATTTTAACAAATTAAATATTATAACTAAATTGATCAGTACCAATTTCTAGGCTTAGCCTTTTGGATCCGGGCTGTTCATATCGAAATTTTTCTTTCGACCCAAGTAGTACGAGGGTTTAACCACAGATTTCTTTCCATTGAAAAGAGAAAGTATAAACTGTCGTATCAGACGTATGAAATCTTGCAAAAATCCCTGGCTCCAAAGGGTTCGAGTGAAAATTTCGACCCGTCCTCTAAACTAGACGAGATTTATGGTACAACATGCGTACCGCCCGGTTCCTAAAGGTTAATATTGATCAAAATATTTGTAACATTTAGTTTGTTTCTGAAATAAAAGTTTTCAATTTGCAGTAAATTTTGAAAAAACCAACTCTACCGACATAGTGGGTTTTTTCAAGTGGGCCCACCCGGAAAAACCTGGGTGGGTTTTTCGAGCTGGACCTGCTTTGGCAAACCCTGTTTTAGTTGGAAAAATATTTTTTTTTTTGCAAAGGAGTTTCTGATGGGTTTTGCAGCTAAACTTTTTCAGCAGTCTGTAACATTGATTGAAAACTCAAAGTAAACTTACATTAGATTAGTCATATAAGTTAAAAAAATTAGTGCCAAGAAGCTCTTAAAATAAGGATGCTAAGCTAAGAAACTATAAATCAAGTCTGGTAAAACCTAGTTTAGGCTCAACCATAGTTTCGGGATACATTGGCATGTTTCCAAGTTCATAGGTGTTGTTTTCTGCTAATGGTCTAGAAGTCATGTCAAAATAAAATAATGATTCAGAATTACTAATTTATTTATCTTCCACATATTTTAAAAGATATATAATTCTTTTTGATGGTCCCTTATATCAACTTATACTTGTGTCAATAAGCAGAACAAGAATTTAATTCAGTTTAGCTCTCATGGGGCTTTAGCACTTTGATTATCAGCTTCTTTTTCTTTTTTGTAAAAAGCTTAATTTGGTGGAAATGTTGATATAGATTAATGTGAACAATTCTTTTCACTCACATTGATGCATCTTTATTTCTTCTCTTTCTCAGGAAAACTTTCAAGATTCACTACTTGAATTGGGTGCCACAGCTAAATCCATTGAACCACAAAAATATTCCACAACATCACAGCCCAGTTCTCAAAGTATTGTCACAACTAACTTATCCAAAGATTTTACCGAGCCTTCTTCATCAGTTTCATCTTCTACTGGGCAGGAGAATGTGTTTCATCCTTTTAATAGCCTAAAAGATAGCGTAGATTTGATTCCAGTTGCTAATGCTGCAACTGGTGCAAGTGACACACATGGAAATAGTCCATCATCAGAAAGCAAATGTGTACACTCTAATGAGGAAGAAAACACTTATCGTGCTGGAAACTCAAACTGTATTGCAGAAGAAACTCTTGCATATACTAGTGAAAAGGAAATATGCAGCCCTGCTTTTAGTGTAGAGAAAGTAGAGTCTGAAGTTTCCTTGAGTTCATGTTACCGTTCACTGTCATCGAACGTCAGTGATTCTGATCAAAGTCGAGCAAGAGGTGTCGTGAGTAACAATAATAACAATAATGTATGTTCTGGAAGTAGTCAGAGTACTTATTACTCTGGAGAAAAAAGTGAAGTTGCAAGTGCTTTATCAAGTACATTCAGTTTACCTCTCCTACCATCAAAAACAATCCCTTTATCAACCAAAATCTTTGTTACTCTTACGTGTATAACCGACCCGAGCGACTTCTGGGTGCAACTTGAAAACACACGTGACTGTGTTAAGTATCCAATGTATGTTTTCATTTATTAATGACTGAATTAATATTTTTTCTGTTTTTGGATAACATTTTATGTTTGCATATTTAAGTACTGAAAAAATTAGATCTCTTTACTGTTAAACATACAGTCAAACCTCATTAATTAAAACATGCTTGAAATAAATTTCTGCTGAGACAAACTCGTTCTCGATCCTCGTCCTAGGGTTTGTCAGATAAGATGAACTATAATTTTGACTAATTGAATTTAAAGGCCTCTACGAGTTTCTTATAACGTGATTTGAGACTATTCTAATGAGGAATTTCAATCAAGAGCTTATTTAAACACACAGTTGATCAACATCAGAAAATTAAATCTAACAAGTAGAAATCAGATTAGCAAATACATCTTTATTTCTTTGTTTAATTTTTGCTTTTTTAAAATTTAAAAAGTACTTTTATTTTTAATTTGTGTTGATCATCATAATAGAGTCATAACTTTAAAAAAAAAAAAAAATATCAGAACATCTAATAGGAACAAAATACACACAAGTCAAACAAGTTGGTAGTTTAGTTAAAATCTCCCTAACTTTCATGGTCAGATCTTATTTGTACAAGTTGTAGGCAACTGTATGTACATTATGTTGATTTAATTATTTCATAATTATAGCTTTATTGCTGTTTTTAATTTGCTTTGTTCATAATGAATATAATATTTAAATGTTATATATTTTTTTCAACTAAAGTGGATATCTGCTTCATATGGGTTATGGAGAGTAAAAATAGTGTAAGTCAATAGAACAAGATTTTGAGTAATCAGATGGTTCAGTAGCCACTAGGGATGCATCTAATAGGGATTTTGCCAGATACCAGATATTTGGTGTCTCTGGTCCTACCAAATTGGAATATCGAACTGTATTTGCTTCCAGTTACATTATATACTTGTTCATTTTTTTAAAATATCATTTCAACACACTAAACCACATATTTGTTTCTCGCATCATCTCTTTTAAATTACATTAAGTACATTTAAAGATAATTTTAAAAACCTCTATGTATTTGAATATATTGGGTGCTTTAACAATGTTACGTACAAAATGAAACTATTGGTTAATTCTCATTAGGGGTTCCATAAGTAAAAAATTCTTCATTCTCCTGATGGATAACTGAGTAATAAATTGAATGTGCAATGTTTTGACACATGTGAATAAAGAAAACATGAAAAATAACTGGTTATAACAGTCATTCATCATTGTTTGGCAGTCATCAATCCCCTTTTTTGTAGGTTATTTCAGGGCCTTAACATACCCACCATTTCTCCGGGATCCTCATTTGCTATTGTTTGCCATAGGGAGGTCATAGTTCATAACTTTCAGTGTGTAAAGTTTTGGTTATGTGTCATCGATGTGGGTATCCTCGTTAGTTTTGTCCTCCTTTGTCATTTTTAAAGGGGCATTTCACGGTATTTGTGACATAGGGGTGTCTGTAACAAAACTTTTCAAAAGTTTAAACTTTTTATATATACTGAAAACGTACATTGTATATGAATATCATATTGTTTTCATAGTTCACTTTATATTATGTTTGTAATTGCACTCAGAACATTGAAAATGCAATTTTCACTGTTACGGTCTCTACATTGAATTTTTCTTAAAAAACTAAACTTTTATTCCAACTATTGTTACAGACTCTACAGTCATCATTTTCACAATCCATAATTTTTTATAGAACGTACTTTTTGATTAAAATTGTTAGCTATATTAGAGGTGAGCCTTTACTTTATCTGTCCCAAGTACCAGTTTTGGCTTAAAAATTGGTTTAAGCCAGATTTAAAGAAAAATTTAATGTAGTCTGTAACAGTGAAAATTGCATTTTCAATGTTCTGAGTGCAATTACAAACATAATATAAAGTGAACTATGAAAACAATATGATATTCATATCCTTTAGAATGTACTTTTTCAATATATATAAAAATTTTAAACTTTTAAAAAAATTTGTCACAGACACCCTTATGTCACAAATACCGTGAAATGCCCCTAAAAGCTCCTTATCTGCGAGCTATGTAACCTGCAAATTTAATATCACTTTAGTGAAAAACGAGTCCTGAAACCAAATGCAAAAAGCGTCTGTAATGACCCAAAATTTCCTTTTAGCACTCTGAAATGTAGTTCATTGCAAGTTGTCTGCAATCTCGGGAGCTTAAAGCAGAGGAAATTTTTCTGTTTGAAGTTGCTTCCATGTAAAATTGAAACTCATCCACATAAAACAAAGTACAGACATCAAATTTTAATCTGCGTTAAGTTAACCTGTGTAAAATGAGGGTCTACTTCATTGTCTATCAGCAGATAGTTGAACCTAAATTTATACCTCTTTCGCGTGAGCGTAAATACAAATTGTTAAAAAATTGATTTACACCAATTTTGCTCTAAGTTGCTCATAAATGCCTACTTGTTATTTTTTAGTATCTGTTATTATTTTTATATTTGTTAATTCTACATGGCTATGTAAACTTATGTTATTTCAGATGTGAGCATATTAATAAAGTTCATCCTATTGATGTAAAAGAAGGCTTCTTGTATCTTGCTCCATTCAAGACAGCTTCTTATTATTACAGAGTTCAAGCTTTAAATTATGGTTGTAAAGGTATGATCCATTTTATTTTTTTTTTTCAATAGTCAAACTTAAATATTGATGAAGTGTTCCAATCAAATGCCTGATTTTGAGAGGTGAAATTTTTCCATTTTGGATGGAGTCAAATAGCTTCTTGGTATCATGTAGTTAAATTAAAAAGAAAACTACTATATACTCATTATTTGACGATAAAGAATAAATTATTCTTGAATGAAATACGTTAATTTATTAGATTTTTTTTTTCAAACATTTATCATAATTCTTCAGTTTCATTTATATATTTTTTTAAAACTTATTTTGTGCACAAGAAGTTTCTTTTCATGGTATAAAGTTCCATTTTAATTGTCTTATTTACTTGTAACCTAAATTTGGCTTAAGCTCTTTTTTATTTGAAAAGATTAGGAAAAATTTTTTGAATGAAACTTGCTTTTAATTCAAAGTCGAGGAAAGCACAAAATGCATCTTGCTTTCCAGAATTGTGTGCTTTTGGCTCTTCGTAGTTTTCGATAGACTTATTTTGCCGAGTAGAGCACCATTTTAAAGTAAAAAACATTATAAAATGAAACACAATAAATTAATAATTTTTGATAATTATATTTGTTTGCAAAGGACTTATACAGAATCAAAATTTTGTGAATGCCTAATCATTTTTTATAAAAACACTGGCAATTTAGTTATTTAATAATTTACTTGCTCATCCAAGCAAACCATAGTCTTTAAAATTATACACAATTAAGCTAGATTGCACTGTTCAGAGTGGTATAAAGATAGCATTAGTCATTAGATCAGTTAAAATGTGCCATCAGAGCATAGTCTAGCATTAGGGAATGTGCACTAATGCTAGATATCTTAAGTCAAGGAAAAAATCATGGTCTGGTTTGTGAAGGGGGCGTACAACTTTTATTCAAGCTTCTTATCTCACCAAACTGACTACTGCAATGTAGTACGTGACTATAACATGCAGAAGTGGTGATAGCTTGAGAGACAGGCCCATCATTTAGGGGGTCAATTGCCCCCCCCCCCGACTTTTTGAAATCAATGTTTACATGTAGGTGGGATGTGGTTTTTGCCATTTTGTAGCAAAATTTATTTTGTGTATACACCCTTTGCCCTCCCTGGAAAAATTCAAAATGATGGGCCTGGCATGAGATGTGACAAAAATCAAATGAATAATTCCCTGTCCTATGCAATCTTATCAGAACAGTAATATATTTGTCGCATAATATTAAATTCTTGATTTTGATTTGCACCCTTATTTTCACATTTTTTTTAGAAAAAAAAGACATTTTTGTCTAAAGAATGCTGAAAAAATATATAACGATAAACAAAAGGACATTCCTGGTACTAAAAGGGTTAATTCAGCTACATTAAAGTTTTTGCAATTTCTGTTTTAAGAATTTTTTCATTTTAGCTTATTGAATTAAATGTTTTTACTATTATATAGGTGAAGATAAAGTGAAAGTATTTTATGTGGATCATGGATCGACTCATGAAGTACATTTAAAAGATATTCGTCAGTTGCCGTGGATGGCATATGATATTCCAGTTCAAGCTTATCATTGCTATCTGTTTGGTGTAAGTTTAGTTTTCTATTTTGGAAATTAACTTGTTTCTCTTTCAAGTTAAGCTGTTGATTTTTGTATGTCTGGGTCCTTCTCAGAAGAAAGTGGGATTTGTGTCATCAGATAAATATAATAAAAATTGACGTGTTAAAAAGAAATATTAATGGATTTGTTAGTTTATGTTTAAATAACTTAGCTAATTTGTTTACCGTGTGAACCACTGCAGCGTTGTTTCTACTTAAGCTGAGATTTATCTTGTTGTTACTAATGCCACTCTGGTATCTGAGCCTGAGTTGACAGGTCTATTCTGTTTTAGGTAGAATAGGTACGACTTCCATTTATACCAGCACCATTAAGGTGGAAGTCTGATTCAGCGTATCACATATGCCGTATGACCCGTTTATAGGGCAGGCAGCCATTCACAACACACTTGTTCCTACAGAGAGAAGAAAAGGACAAGAGCAAAAGTACAACTATCCCCAGGCCAGGATTCGAACCCGTGACCAATCTATCCATGTCAGACTTTTCTGACCTCTAGACAAGGTTTCCACCTTAGATCAATCTTAAAAATAAATATGAACTTGAGTTGAGCATTTTTTTTTAAATTTTTCAAAATCTTTATAAAATTTCTTTCTAAAAATGACCTGTCTGTACAAAATACTTTAACAGATTCTTTGTCTTTTATTATATATGGATATAAAAAAACATAATCACTAATGAGTGCAACCAGAATTTACTTTCTTGAGAAGGAGGCATTAGGTCAGTCACAAGAGGCCTTGCAATAGATGAAACACCATACTAAAATTGGCAATATAGTTTAAAACGAAGGGTTCTGGGGAGAGAGGGAAACAAGACCCCTTTGTAATCTATTCCATGACCTTTTTGAAGAAAAACTCTTGAGAAAATTTTAAATAACTTTCTTAAATGCTTTGTTAAAATATTTCTCAAAGTGCCCTCGTGAACCTGTGTTAGAAATAAGCGGTCGTTAGCCGCATTTTGCTACCAAAAATTTTGATTTCACGTCTAGACATCCAACCCTAGATGCCAAATACCACCTATATATCTATCTATATATAAGTGTATTAGATTAAACATTGTGTTAAATGAAATTTACAAATGTGTGCTTTAAAGAGTCCTGTATTACAGACTCTGCCAATTGATGCTGAATGGTCAAGTGAAGCCATCAGCAGATTCAAGGAGTTTCAGAACTATTGCATTGAAGCCATCGTCAGGGCTGAAAGAAACAACAAATATGGTGTACAGCTTTTGGCTAGAGCATCTGCTGAATTCAGCGAGGATTTCTCCAGTGATATTGGTCTTGTGCTTCAGATTGAAGATTTGGCCGTGGATTCAGAGGTATTTAAGAGTTTCTTTTTTCATTATTTCAGTTTTATGGTGCGCATGCAGTTAGCCATGTACTTAGCTCAACAAATTCTGGATGCCAGGTCATAATGGATGCCAAAATTTTTTAAAAATTAGAACTACTTGTTTATTTTGTTTAAAAAATATACATAAATGTATTTTCCCCCAAATCTATTTTGTATTTTAAAACAATTAATGCATGATTTTGATGTTATTTTTCAGGCTTTCTAATACCAAGTTTGGAGAGATTTTTTAGAAGTTTTTATTTACATTGCATCAATCATATTTGTTTAGACTCTCTGAAATGTTATTAATTAATATTATTTAAATTTGCTGCTTAGTATTAAAAAAAAAGGATGTACTACTGCTAAGAACTTATTTAACTGACACTGTGATTTATGTGATATGGTCTGTTTTATGTTGTATTTTACAATAATTGTACATAACATCTATTTACTAGTTGCATAGTTTCATTGCTTTTAGTGTGATGAGTTACAAATATTAGTAAATAAAGGATAATATTTCTAGTGTTTTAAATAGTATACAATATTATTTATTGTAATTTCGTACTTCAGTAGTTTTACATGTTTTATATATTTTTTTATTGAATTACATATGTTTTGACTTAATGCAATTTAAAAGTCTTTTTAAACTTTAATTAGGAAAGTTATGCCATTGATGAGAGCAGTCCTGAAGATCATCAAGCAACAACATTTATTCAAAAAGATTATAATGCCATTGAATTACCCCTCCCAAAAGAAAATTTTTACAACAAGGAAAACAAAATCAGCTGTGATTCTGGAGTTAGTGTGTCATCTACCTACAAATCTAACTGTTTTAGTCCAGAGAGTAATTTTGATAACTTTTCGGAGACTTATGCAAATTTTAACAGTAATGTGCTAAAACACAATGTAACCTCTGTAAATGGGAAAAGTTACTGTTCTGAAATAAAAAGTGATACATCTGTAAAACAGGAAGAGGAACAAACAGATCTGATCTCATTTGAAAGCGTCGAGCAAGTCGCATACCGTACAGCCGAGGTAGAACCATTCTGTGATGTAAAATGTGATATGAGTGTACTTGATTCTGTTAAATCAAATAGTGAATTTATACTAAGTTTGAAAATACCATCTCCTGTAGTGACTTTCGTAAAACAGAACTCCATGCTTGTTATGGTTTCTTACATTCATTCTCCAAGTGATTTTTATGTAAATTTGGCCATAGAAAGCAGCGAGAAACTGGATGAACTTCGTGAACAAATGGCTGCTCTCTATGAATCGATTCCTGCTTCCAGAAATGGTATCACGGTTGATGATATTTCCGAGGACATGTTTTGTGCTAGTCGCTACGAAGATGAGTTCTGGTATCGGGCAAAAGTTCTTCGAGTTCACAAAAAGGTATTTCCTTAAGTGTATACTATGATTTCGTACATTTAGTAATTTGATGTGACCTTACATTTTGTTTGTATGCTAACCACTTTTGATAACCGGCTGGTTTACTTTTCATGTCATTAATTTCAAGTATGCCAGTTTTTTTGTTTTTTTTTTTCAGCTAGGCTGCTGCTGTTCAGTTAGTAATTTTGATGCGACCTTACATTTTATTTCTACTTTAACCAGTTGGTTTACTTTTCATGTCATTAAACATCTGGCATCATTAAACGTATGCCAGTTTTTTTTTTTTTGTAGATAAGTTGCAGCTGCTTTCAGTTGCAATTCCTTCAAAGCAAATATGAGAAGCTTAGCCGTTTGTTTCAAACAAGCAGCTAGTTTGTCTTTTTTTCGCCATTATTAGCAATTGCATATTTATTTTTTTTGTTTATTTATTTAAAAAAAAATCAATAATTATATTGCAGACAATATCATGAGAGCTGAAGAAAATGTGATTAACACTAAACTGTATTCTGATAAGGAATGGAAGAGATTGTTAGGAGACAATTTTGAAGTATCTGCAGTTTTGCTGCATTTTTCTTTTTTTTTTTGAATGAATATTATGAGAATAAAATGGTAGTGAAACTAACATTCATGACTGGCATAAAAAGTCAAATCCGGCTTAGTTTAAATACATAAACAAATTTCAATGATAAACTAGTGTAGAATTGAGTATGTAGAATTGATGATTTATTTAGTTCTTTTAATCATATTTCTTTTCTTTTTTGTTTAATTTTCTAACATAGGATTGTTTTTTCTATACTCAAGGTATGATTTTTTATATTGTTGACAGTGTTTAATAATGATATGCATTATAAAAAAAAACTTAAAACCTAATTGAGTTTATGATTTGGTTATGTTTTCCATGAAATTTGTCTGTATAACATTTGAATGGTGTTCATATTAAGTTACAGAAAATAGAATTTTAACGTGTATGTTACTAGATTGTGTTTATATATTTTCTTTACAATGTGACGTATTTCTTTTTTTTTTTTTTTGCAGAGTAAAAAGGTAACAATTCATTTTGTTGATTATGGCAACAGAGCAACAGTCGATTGTTGTGACTTAAGACCTTTAACTCCTCATTTTGCGAGTCATCCTGCATTTGCAATTCATTGCTGTTTAACTGGAATTGCTCCGCTAAATCATAAAAAATCGGATGTCTCATTGTATGTATGGGATAAGCATGCTATTGATGAATTCAAGCGCTTGGCTACTTTTGAGAGACCTCTCACAGCTGAGGTGTATGAAAAAATTCATCATGCAGATAGGTAAGTTTTATTTTATGTACTCAAGTTAAGCTAAACTACCATTTAAAAAAAAAAAAGGAAATATTTCTGTTAGGACGGTGGTTGGGTAGTCAAAAAAAATCGAATTCGGAAGTAATTGGTGGAAAGCTGGAAATTTTTTTAATCTATTCCTTATGGGTCTGTAATGAATATACTAAGTTTTCCCCCTCCTACTAAGTGAGCTTTCGCCACAGCGTCCAAAATAGTGCCAAAAAACACCTGTTTTTTCATTAAAACCACAATATCTCGAAAAGTACTCCTAAAACAGCCATATATACATAAAATAAATTTGTAGTACATAAAATTTTAAACAAAATAAGTACTTACAACATATACTTTTGTTAAATATTACGCTCACAGCTTAATTTCAAAGTTCGGCATAAAACCGCCAATCGCGCGTTTCAACCCTTTCCCGCTCATACAATACCTTTCCCACTCCCACTCTCCCTCCCCGAACTCCCCGGGAATAGAAGACCGTAGTGCTAAAAACGTAGTGGTGTTTTTCGCTCTGTGGAACTAGCTACACAGCTATATGATCACCAAGTTGACATACTACATGCCACTGAAAACAATTTATCACAATTCATCGCAATGTAACTAAAAAATAAAAAATAATCCGATCTTTATACAGAACTTAATTTATTTTTTAAAGGAAAACGCAAAAACACTTGCATTTTATTTCACAAGAATTATTAACTGGAGAAAATGATTCACTTTAAGCAACTCAATTTGAACTAGAAAATTATGTTCAAAATTTTTAAAAAATCTGGTTTTCTTTTCTTGAAAGTAAATCACTATTTTTTTTTAATTTCACCAATTTATGTAATACTTAATGTACAATATTAAATGTTCTACTAAATACTCCGAGACATAGTAATATATGAGATGTAGTTAAGAAAGTCCGAGTGCAAAGTGTCACAAATTCAATGTTTTAAGGACATGCATGTATTGAAAACATGCGTTTCAACCCTTTCCCGCTCCCACAATACCTTTCCCACCACGCTCTCAACTAAACAGCTTCAAGCCCTCCCTCCCTCCCTTCTTTTCTTCCATAACAGCCATTTTCACTAAATAAATTTAATAAAGATTCTTGCATCTGAGATCAAATTAAAAGAAACTGAAGATATAATCTAATCCGGTCTTAAAAGATGAGTGAAATATGCAAGTAAGAAATAAAATACTAATGGAGTTTCAACCTGCAATACATAATTCAAAATATTGTAGTGAATAATCAGTAACAAATCTGGTGTGAAAGGCTTGTCAAGTGAATTATCATTTTTTCTTAGAAATGGAAATATTGAAATAGGTCGGTCACTTCCGGTAATCAATTTCATTTTTAGCTCGCGGCAGGGACCAAGTGCATCTCGTATAGAACACAGGCTTATGACGTCCCAAGAAGATCAAGAATCACTTCAGCCTCAGGGGAAAAAAAAAATATATAACATCTGGTTTTACTAAAAATGCTTTATGCAGCTATTTAAGTGCTTATTGCCTCTTTAGCCCTTTTGCATGTTATTGTAGAGGTATTTCTTAGTATCATGTTCCTCGTAGCTTAAATTATTAGATTCAAGAGAGTAAGTGACAATTAGCAAATGAATTTGACATATGCAACACAGTTTCAGCATTCATAAAAGAAAAGCGAATTTAACCATTTATTTGACTTATAAAATATGTCAAATTAAGTGAGAAAATTAATGTTATTGTTTCCTATCACCATCTCAACATTGTTATAATTTCACACGTTTTCCAATGTTTCAGGAGTGCTCGGCGTATCATTTCAGGTGACCCACGTGTACAAAATTGTTTGAAAGTTTTATACCTGAGGTCTTTCTCTATTAAACATAAGTAAATAAGAGCTAATTTAAATGTGATATTGCTCTTTCTACTTAAAGCTATCGCAACTGCATATATTTTTTTAAATCGCATGACAAGTACTTTTCAAGTTATTCTTTACTGTGTTGTAAATTTGTTTAATGTTTCATTTCGCATTCACTGAAATGCAAAAGTTGAATGTTCATTTAAAAAAGCCTGCATTTTTATTTTTCACATATCGTTTGTTAAAAGGATAATCGTTTTGTAATGAATATTGTTGATCGAAAGAGAAAAACTGTATGAGTTAAAATCGGGTATTACTTTATTATGCATATACTCTTAGTAACGATTCTTGCACTTTTTGCTGTTATAGCAATTTTTACGAATTTCTTAGTGTGGTTTATGTGTGGATTTTTTTAAAGCTTTTCAGTGATGTTTGGACAATTACTTCCAATTTCTACGTGTATTTACTTTTTGTACTTTTCTATACTCGCTATTTTACTCTGTAAATAGGAATATAATAACTTTTTTAAAATCAAGATCATTGCAATTTGTAATTCTTGTTGTAATGATGCAATATTTTAAAATTTAATACTAATCTTTTATTTTCAATATATGCATGACCTTACAACATTGAATTTGTAACACTTTATGCTCGGACTTTAACTGCATCTCATATATTACTATGTCTGGGAGTACTTAGTAAAACATTTAATATTATACATCAAGTATTATATAAATTGTTGAAATTAAAAAAAAATAGTGATTTACTTTTAAGAAAAGAAAACCAGATTTTTTAAAAATTTTGAACATAATTTTCTAGTTCAAATTGAGTTGCTTAAAGTGAATCATTTTCTCCAGTTAAGAATTCTTGTGAAATAAAATGCAAGTGTTTTTGCGTTTTCCTTTAAAAAATAAATTAAGTTCTGTATAAAGATCGGATTATTTTTTATTTTTTAGTTACATTGCGATGAATTGTGATAAATTGTTTTCAGTGGCATGTAGTATGTCAACTTGGTGATCATATAGCTGTGTAGCTAGTTCCACAGAGCGAAAAACACCACTACGTTTTTAGCACTACGGTCTTCTATTCCCGGGGAGTTCGGGGAGGGAGAGTGGGAGTGGGAAAGGTATTGCATGAGCGGGAAAGGGTTGAAACGCGCGATTGGCTGTTTTATGCCGAACTTTGAAATTAAGCTGTGAGCGTAATATTTAACAAAAGTATATGTTGTAAGTACTTATTTTGTTCAAAATTTTATGTACTACAAATACCTTTTCAGTATATATGGCTGTTTTAGGAGTACTTTTCGAGATATTGTGGTTTTAATGAAAAAACAGGTGTTTTTTGGCACTATTTTGGACGCTGTGGCGAAAGCTCACTTAGTAGGAGGGGGAAAACTTAGGATATTCATTACAGACCCATAAGGAATGGATTAAAAAAATTTCCAGCTTTCCACCAATTACTTCCGAATTCAACTACCCAACCACTGGGCTATGTAGTTTCTTTTAGAAATGAATAATTTACAAACTTGTTCATTTAAATAATTCAATAACAGAAAAAAATTCTGGCTACAAATGGAAATACTAATTGTTGAAATTATTAAGAAAAAAAATCCAAAAAAATCCATTCTTAAAAAAAAAAAAAAAATCTGTATCTGCATAAGGAAAAAAAAATCTTTCTGCAAAACAAAATGTATGGTCTTCTAAAGTACATCTATGATACAGGCAGATTTATGGCTAAGGGGCATTTTAATTGGCAAAAGAGAATCTTCATAAAACAATAGTAACAAATATCACTTTTTAACTAATCCCCTGCAGGGCTTTTGTCATAAATCCTACTATAATCCAGGATTTGGAAAACTCTTAAAACTGTTTGGAAAGTCCTTAGCTTTTGCTACTATGACTTAATCTTTGAAAAGTTTCTCAGTTTTCAGTTAAAATCTTTGATATTCAAGTGTGTTTTCTTTCCCCACTCCAGAAACATGAGAGAAAAGACTCTCTGAACAGCTGTTATGGATGAGAATTGTTGGCGTTTCATGCTTTTGCTGCTGTCAGTCTCTTCAGGAATGGGGGGGAGCTTTAATTTTATTTTTACTTAAAAGTAGGATGGTTTTTGCTGTTTTCCAATGCAATTTGCATTAGGTATGCCTTCCTCCCCCTCCTGAAAAAAATCAAAATAATGGGCCTCCTTGGATGCAATATGTTTTGCATAGCAAACATTTAAGGGCAATTGATTTGCGATAATGCTGTGGCTGACTATTGTTTGAAGTGAAACATATTTAGATGCTTCTAATATATGCTGTAAATGCACTTTGACAAACATTGGCATATTTAGTACAAAAAAAAGTAGCCAATTCAGCTATTTATCATACTCATGGTCAGCACTATGAATTCGTGACTACATTCATCTCAGAAGCAGGAACTTTTTGAATATTTTTTGATAGTTACAATATGACCATTCTAACATAGTCGATCTTTGTGAAAATGTGTTATGTGTTTGAAAATTTTTTTTGTAGCATAAAGCTGTTAATGCTAAAATTAATTTCATTTTGAATTAGTTCGCCATTGCAAGTTCTACTTTGGGATACAACAAGTTCAGCAGATGTTTTAATTAATTCAATAATGCTTGATAAAGGATTGGCTGATATTGATAGTAAAGTTCTGAAAGAGTACTCAAAGAAGGAAGAAAAGCAGCAAAATCTAAATGGTAACTTTTTTTTCTTCATTTAATTTTTTTTTGCATTTTATTTCCATAATTGTAGGCTATATCATAATTGAAGGGGCAAGTGAATAAAGGTGATATATGACATTTGAATTTCGCTGATATACACAAACTCAAATTAGTGGGTGTTCAATTGTGTTAACTCACAAACACAATGGAAGGGGCAAGTGAATAAAGGTTATTTCCGACAATTTTTTTGAATTTCTACAAAAAGCTTTCAAAAAAAAAAAAAAAAAATTCCGTATCACCTTCGTCTATGGTAAAAAGTAAGTTTTTCAAAAATTGTCACGTATCACCTTTATCCACTTGCCCCTTCAATTATAGATTCTATGCTGCATAAAAGAGAACCTCTGTTAATTTTTTATTCTTTTGTATAAAGTGAAGTGGAATAAAATGCTTTTCTCGGATACGATTCTTAAAAGAGCTGCTAATAATGTGGGCATTTTTCTAGAAGCTCAGTCTAGACTTTTTTTATATGTGTAAATTTTCTTTCTTTCTTTTTTTTTTTTTGCTTTTTTTCCATTCATATATAATTTACTTAATTAAAGAGAGAAACAGTTGTTACATTTTAGAGCTAAACACAAATTTCAGCTCATAATTTTGTTTAAATATGCAGGGTTTAATTTAAAATGCTTTTGAGTAGTATATTCTTATATATTATTTTGTAATATGCATAAAATAGTTAAGTGTCTTCTCTATCATCTATTGCCAATTTTGTATAGTTTCATGAAATTGTTTATAAAGAGGGCACCAGTTATCTCTGGTTAATTGAATCAGCCACTTTAATGGAATCAAATAGTCGAAAACAGAACAATATCCAGCTTATTTGAATCAGCCGCTGTATTGAATCAAAACCGTAAAAGAAACTTGATTCCAATGAATGATGGCCACTGTACTAGATTATTAAATGTGTCTACTTCGCCGATTGTTGCTTTTAGGGTAGACCAAGGCACTTTTATGCAGATTTTTTTCAATGATTTTTCTTATGTTTATGTTTCAAGTTAGGAAATTTTAGATGTTATGGTCTTATAAAGCAGTTTAAAAAGTTAAGTTTGTGCATCAGTTTTTGCTCTGTTTGAGTTTTTTTTTTAAGAGTAAAAAAAAAAAAAAAATTAGGACTATGTCTGTTGCGTAAACCTGCCGCTTACCTGGGGCATGTTTATGCTGTCTCACTAACTGACCCAGGCTTACTTACAGAAAGGCATTTTTTATCATTTTGACTTCTAACTTAGTTATACTGTTCTCAAACTAGGATAAAGTTCTGCCAATATTCATATATTTGTTTATTTTTATCTAAGCATTCTTAGTTGACAATAAGTTTCAATAAGCTCAACACAAAATTTGGTCATTTTGATAAAAAAAAAAAAAAAAAAAAAAAAAAAAAAAAAAGAAACAGGCTATCCTCCCAAAAATGCTATATCAAAGCTCGAGGGACCCTAAAAAATTTGAGAGTACTTGCTAGGGAACAGCTTCAATTACGATTGGTGACATACCAATTATAACACATTTAAAAAAAAAAGGTCATTGCGTAAACGTGCCCCGGTCTACCCTATTATCTGCAACTCATTTTAGTGAACAAGACATTTTGTTTGAACGTCACATCTTGTTTGAAAAAGAAATTAAAGTTGAAAAAATATCAACTGTCTCTTTTTGTGTGTGCATTTTAACAAATTATTTTCATAAATTTTAATTTCTATGTCTAGAGTCAAATTCATGAAACTTTTAAAATTTTTATTTATTTACATAATTTAGAAAGTACATGTTTCTAAGTGAGCATTTTTTTTTCTGCTGTTATGTATGGAAAAGTAGTGCTAGATTGTAATTCAGTATGCAAATGTACCCCAATGAGAACTGGAGCATTTCAAAAGGTGCTATGACGAAGCATCTTTCACATTCAATATGACTACAAGGCCACAAAAGCAATTTGATATTAATTCAAACATAGTTTTCAGATGAATCCTATGTAGGAAGTGCTGTTGCATAAATTGGTAGTATCAATTGATCCAAAGTGAATGATACTATCAAAACATTTTTATTTTTATTGCCATTAAATTTTTTTCTTTTTGACGAAAGGAAAGAAAAAAAGCATGTAATTTTTTATGTAGCTTATTTGTAATATTAAGGTACAGATGTGAAGTTTCTATCCAACGTTAAAGAACCTCAAATATACAGGTACTGTGCTTCTTTAACCTTGGATAAAAACTTCACATCAATTGCACAAAGGTATTTATTTTCTTCATTAAGGTACAGATTTCATTCTTTTCGTTTTTACAGAAATTGAGGTTTTGAATAAGTGGGATCCAATGTCTGAACAATACAACGATATTGAAAACAGCTATGGAGTTGATTTTGATGATATCCAAGTTGTAACAACAGGTTACAGTAAGTATTGCTTTTATCTTTGCCTGCTTGTATACAAATATTAGTTGTAAATTTCTAAAGATATTATGAGAAGAAAAATAAATTAAAAAAATCTCCTTTCTATTCGGTTTCATACTACGTACATATCAAGAAAAATCTAGATTACTCATGGACCCCGAACAGAATACTTTTTGATGTTCTGCAACGTAAAATCATTTGACCAAAATTGTTCTGCAAGTACTTTAAGCAGTACATGTAGGAACATGGCCATTTTCAAAAACCATGATCCTGAAATCAAAACGGTTTCATACAGGAATATGAAAGGAGTCTTTGTTCAGTACTCAGTCTTACTGCAGAAAAAAGCCTGAAATTAAAATTCCAACCACACATTCTTGACAGAAAATGTGAAACCCTTCACTATGTCTGCTAGAAGCAATGTTTTCGCCCCAGAATAACAGCACACGGCCAATAATGAGACCAAGTCTTGGAGACTGGACGCTTAAGGGGCATAAAACAAGTGTAGTCGAACATAATTTTCTGCAAATATCTTTTTACTAAACATGTAATTTTGTGCAAATTCCATAGATTTTGTCCAGCTTGAACTAAATTTGAAGCTCCTGCAAATGTTGCAAAAAAAAAAAAAAAAAAAAAAAAACACGACTTTTTGATTTTCTGTCTAATAAGTATAATTTGCAGAAATTGTTTTGAATTTCTGCAAAATTGTAACATTAGTTGGAAAACAATTAGTTAGAAATTCTAGATTTCTGCCGAAAATTTTCAGAATGTTCCCTCACATTTGAACAGAATTGTTCTGCAGTTCAGATATCTGTTCTGGAACGTACGTTCCAAATTTAGCAGTATTCTGCTTTTGGGCTCATGGAGTTTGTAATTGTCCTCAAATCAAAGAGAAAATACAGTATTTTTCTTAGTAATGATCTAATTTCACAAGAACCTTTTTACACAAGAATCTCGGCATCCCATTACATACCAGCATTTGGCAAGCCTGTTGGAATTGGCTGCATATATCCTTTGAACTTTATAATAAAATCGTGATGAGATGGCCCCTGTCAATCAAATGAGAAATAGAGTCCATTCCTTAAAATAGGTAGAAAATTAAGAAACTAACAAGTACCATATTCGTAAGTTTTTAGAGACATTTTGGCGATCTGACAAGTTGTACAGAAGAGGGAATAATTCTTTTTAAAATGAGGTCATAAAAGAGACAACATTATAGTAAACCATTCTAAATTTATCGTCTGCAAAACATTTTACTTCACTATTGATTTATTTTAATATAAATTGCAGTTAATGGCTTGAGGGAACGAATTTAGCTTTTAATTTATCGTTTGCTAGTTGAAGTTAGTTGTTATTTATTGTTTTTATTATTATTGTGAAGAATAATGCACGAAATTTCGATGACTGATTCTTAAAATTTTTGGACCAGTTGAGTTTAAAAGAAAAAAGTGTTCCAAATGTATTTTTGTAATGTGATTATTTATTGTTGGACTAATTTGCCACAGTAATTGCATTTAGTTGGGGAAAAAACACAGTATATTCTTTATTGCAACCCTAATTTCGCAAAGTTTCAATTCAAATTAATTATCAGATTCGTTGTAGTCCTTGACCAATGGTGCAGAGAGAGGTGAAACAAAGACCCACCCACTTATGTAGACTATGAGCTGTCCAATGAGACATCTGCCTTGACCGTGCAAAATTAAAATGTTATATCTCTTTGGCTAATTTCTTAAATTGGATGATGTATTGAAAGTGAGCAAGGTGACATCTTCAAGTTCTAGAACCAATGTAAATCCCATTCTTCAATTTTCATCTGCGTATCACCCTTCATGAAAATAGACAATTCTGAAAAAAGGAGGAACCAAGTGCCATCTCTTTAAAGGTAGACTTTACTTAAATTTCATGAGTTCAAACTTTGCGAAATTTGGTTACAATCTACAACATTTACGTAATGTCAAGACCTGGACTACCCCAAAACATTTTTTAAAAATTTGACTATGAAGCCTGAGACAAACATACAACTTGTCAGTTTATCATGAATAATTTTGAGCACATAATTCAATTTATAAACATTTGTTAAAATGTGCTCTTTGGATTAAAATGAGTTTTAACTTTAAAATTAAATTGCAAACCTATCCTCTTTATCACTGATTTGTAATTAGCTTTAAATTTCCTTCTCCTATACCAATTTTACTTAATTTGATTAAGTCTTAGTTCTGCAAGTGAAATTACTCATCAAGTTAAAATGCTTATAATGTATATATCTCTTAACTACCATGGTTACTGTAATATTTTTTTTACTTCAATGCACGAAAGCTACGAAACAGCCTAAGAATAAAAACATGTTTTACATGGTTGAAAACTTTTAATTCTGTTTTTGTTAATTATTAAATTAATAAGATTTAAAAAAAAGACCTGAAACAATATTATTATGAAGGAGCTTTTATGTAGATAACCAAAGATTTAGTAGAATTTCTCAATTGTTTTATAATACACAAACTAATAAAGTTCAAGGTATTGAAAAGGTAAGTAGGTTTAGCAATGTATAGGAAGTGTCATTAAAAGTCGGTGTAAAACAATGTCGCTTTTCCAAATTTTAATTTCAGTCGTCAATAGGCATTTGGCATTTGACATTATTTGCTCTACCATTATTCTTGAATCAAAACTTGAAATACACCTGGACAAGCAAAATAGCAGCTTGGCTGTAAATATGTATGATATTCATGGCATAAACTGTCTTGTCTCATTGCTTAGTACTAATGACTATTTTATCTAATATCTTTAAACGAGCAATTCTTGTATATATATATATATATTTATTTATTTATTTATATTTCGGAACTCGAAAACGGCTCTAACGATTTTGATAAAAATTTGTATTTAGATGAAGTTTTGATTTCTGAGTTTATCTACATCGGCGTTTTTTTCTGTCAAAACGCGAGTTTTTACAAAAACCCCCGTTTTTTGTGCCTTCATTAAAAGTTTGAGTAGCTTTCTTTTCACCATTTTCTTTATGATTACTATCATTGTTACTGTCTCATAGCAACCACTTTTAGTATAGCAATAGATTTCATATTTAATCACATCAGCGCAAGTTTAAATTTTATGGTATTTGGCACTGTTAAATTGTTGTTGCTTTTGAAATGTTAAAGCAAGGCTTCACTAGATAGTGTCTTATACAGGCTGTTTCATTTAATATTAATCACATCAGAGTAAATTAAAATTTTTATGGCATTTGGCAAACGAGTTTTGGCAACACGTTAGAATTGCTAT
This sequence comes from Uloborus plumipes, assembly GCA_038373865.1. Classification (NCBI taxonomy): domain Eukaryota; kingdom Metazoa; phylum Arthropoda; class Arachnida; order Araneae; family Uloboridae; genus Uloborus; species Uloborus plumipes. Next base: position 194,461 of record JAXGGA010000636.1, read on the forward strand.
TGTTTTTGAAATTTAAAAGAGATCGATAAAATAAAGTTAGAATTGGGTGTGAGCCCGTTACCATCGAAACGATGGTAACGGTGGGCCGCGGTAGTCCGATAGGTAAGTCGTCGGACTCGTAACCGGGAGCCCAGCCGATCAAAGATCCACCGTCTTCATTAATGGCGGCTGGGAGACGTTTAAGATGTTCGTGTTCACAAAATCCTCCAAGTCAAACGATACCTGGGGGGGGGGGGGGGGGGGTGTTGCAGAGCCAAGGGTTTGCTTGGGCCTGGTTCAAAAATGAACAGAGCGCTCTTCAGGGCCCCATCCCGGTTAAGCCACGTAATGTGGTATGTACGGAGGGAACCCTGGCTTGTGAAGTGAAGTGAAAGTCAAAGCCAACTGGAACCAAAGGCGTAGTGGAGAACAGGGACTCTGCATTCATTCTCATCAACCCCTCCCGCGCCAAATGAAATGAAATTGGGTGTGATTTTACGGTGACCATGGATTAAATAAGGTTGTGTTTTTTAAAACAAAATACGGTTGTTTTAAATGCGTAATTGTAACCAAAGGCTTAAAAATGCTTTTCAAGTTTATCTAAATAAGTACTTCGCACTTTAGAAAAAAACGAGTTTAAAAACCTCTTTTTTTTTAAAAAACTGAGCGGGCTCGATCGCCAGGTACTCTGTGTTAATACCCAATATGTGTCTTATTTATTTAGTATATTTAACTATACATTACTGTTACTATTAATCAAATGAAGTACTAAAAATTAATTGTGTATCAGTTTAAGTTTTGTATTTCTAGAATGACTTGATTGTATTTTGCATATTTATCAAATCATGTTTAGCAAGATCGGGATACTTTTTTGTAGCACTTCATTACATGTGTTTGAAATTGGAGCTTTTTCTTACAGGTGCAAAAGATGAGGCCTATACTTGTAAATACTACTCTTTGCGTGGCTTTTGTCCTCGTGCAGATTGCCCGTATCTACATGCTGAAGTAACAGAGTCAGGTATAAACAATAATAGTTCTTTCCAAATTAACTTTAATAAAAAATTATTGAATGAAGGGCATGTCCTGCTTTCACAGTGTAATGGGACGAAAAACAAATATTTTGGTAAGGGGTGATTGCACTAATCACACATCTATGGATCCAGGCCTGTTCTTGAATCATTACAGGAATAATTCCAAATGTCTTCGTTTTTATACCATCTTTTACCTTGTACTGTATGAGAGATTTTCATATTTTAACTTATTTGTTCAGTTGCTGTACCTTTATTGTACAGGACTGCTGCTCGCTTTATTATCCACGACCAATCTAGAAATGCATACATTTTACTTTTATTGCATTACACACTGTAAGATTTTACTTTTACGTATGCTAAACTTCTTATTAGTTCTAAATACAGTCCCATTACACAAAAGCTACATCATGTAATTGAAAATATTGTTTTCACTAATTTATTTTTAAGGTGTTACCAGGGATCAAGAGGAAGTATATTCTTTTGACACCATGCCTTTACTACCTGAAACTGAAAAGCACATTTTAGTTGAGGTGCTTGTTGTCAAGAGCCCTGGAAATTTCTATGTTGTGTTGCCCTTTGGAAATAAAACAGTTGAAGAAATCGATCATTATGTTTTAAATGGTAAATGTATTTTTAAAAATATTGATGCTTTTTTTAAAACAAATTGCAAAACAAGTTTTTTTTTTCCTTTTTCAATAGTAAATATATTAATAAAATACAAAATAAAGAAGTTGTGTAAACTTATTGTAAAAGTAATTTTTAATGCAAAATATTAAAATATTTTTTTTTATATCAAGTTTTTTGAATTAGGAAATAATGTTTTCTCATTGCTAAAATAGGAAATGTGAAAATATGAAGGGGGGGAGGGGGATCCTGAACCAGACTCCCCATTTTTTTTTTTACATAAAATGAAATGGTAACATATGCATAAAGATGCTATAATGCTTACTGGATAGACAAATTCAATATTAATTGGAGTGTTTTATAACCTTTATATTTCTTAAATGTTCTTTAACTATTTAGTCATAACAATGCTTTAAGCCTACATCAAGCTTAATATTAGAAATTAGTTTGTGCATTTTTAGAATTATTTAATAATTATTTTTTATGTTTGTTCTAGGTGGATCTTATGAAGAAATTACTGATACTGAAACTAGAGCCCTGAACAAAGCTATGAGGTTTTTATGCTTTAATGTTTTTGGCTATAGTTGACGCTTATTTTTCACTCATGAATATTTTTGTTCTTTAGTAAAATAAGTTTTAAAGTTTTATGAAGAAATACTCTGATACTCATCAGATTTTACACATTCAACGTGCAGTAATAATACAGTTGAAGTAATCTGTTAGTTTGTATAAAGTAGAAAAATACTGAAAGAATAAGTAAATAGAGCAAAAACTGAATAAATAAACAATACACTTTCATTCAGTCTAAGTTTTATTATATCAACTGAAGAAAAGTAAATATTTTAATGCTTTCAATTATTAAAATGTCTAGTAAGTTTCCTCATTAGTTAACATTGTGAATACCAATTTAAAAGGTGACTCTTTTCAAAAAGTATTACTTTATGGTTGTGTAAAACATAAACTTACTAATGAAAATGTTTAGGTGGAATAGGACGCTCAATATTACGATTCACTTATGATTTTAACAATTTCATCAGTTCCTATAAAATTTTTTTTAATGTTTTTCCATCGATTGACAGTTGAAAACAAATTGGGTAAAACTTTACTTTTTAACTGACAACTCTTGCAATACACATAAAATATTTAATAATTTTATAAAACATATGTTTTCAAATGAATAGAAATATGAGAGTTGAGTTACCTTTATTAAACTTTCATGGATATAATAACTAATTTCTCATGATAAATAAGCAAAGCTGATGTGCAACACACAGCAAATAGGTGGTTTCAAATGCCGAGAGAAACAAAGGTTGAGCGAGAGAATGCTGATAAAGAAAATAAGTAAAACTCTACCTCAACTTCTTCAACCAATAGTAGATGCAGCACAACTATTGCTGCATACTGTAATTAAGTAATGAGCCAGGAAATCCTTCGTCTGATTATTTTAATGTGTTTGAAAATATTTCAGTTTTAATAAAGTTATTTTCTAAATAGCTTGCATCATTGGTTATCCAAAATACTCTATTCCTTTGATTGCGCACCTACTCTTTCCCTGTTTACTTTTCAAGGATTTGGAGCCCAGGAAAGTTTCATCCCAGAACAAATTCTGGTTCTTATTTACTTGAGGTGATCTACAAAGCTCCTATTGTAGTGTGATTTTAAGGGACTCTCTATTCTAATGGGCATTCTTAAGGGCTGTGAATTACATTATTAGACATTTTTTGGGATAATTGACCATGTATTACAAATGGAAATTTTTAAGAACTCTTGCTCTTTTTTCCAATTGATTTTTAGATCTGTTGTCATTCTTTTAAGCAAATTTAAAAAATACTTGTCTTGATTTTATAAGGAATTTTAAGGTACTGTTGACCCTATTTAAGAATTGCTGTCTTTAATTTCATTGATGTTTATGGGGGTTGTTCCGCAGTTGACCTTATTTTAATAGAGATTTTAAAGGACTGGTTTCCTTTTATCATCTAAGGAATGATGCAATATTTTTGATAGCCAGTGCAACAGTGAGTTGTTCAGCTTGTTTGATGCATTAAGATTCCCATTTCATTAATTTTATTGCTAATTCCTTTATATAACTCACCCACATTCTTATGATTGTTTGGATTCAATAGTAAAAGATCAACATACACTGAAGTGACAAAAGTCATGGGATACCTCTTAATATCGTGTCGGCCCTCCTTTTGCCCGGCGAAGTGCAACAACTCGACGTGGCATGGACTCAACAAGTCGTTGGAAGTCTTCTGCAGGAATATTGAGCCATGCTGTCTCGATAGACGTCCATAATTGTGAAAGCGTTGATGGGGCAGGATTTTGGGCACGAACAGACCTCTCGATGGTGTCCCATAAATGCTCAATGGGACTCATGTCGGGCGATCTAGGTGGCCAAATCATTCGTTGGAATTGTCCAGAATTTTCTTCAAACCAATTGCGAACAGTTGTGGCCCGGTGACATGGCGCATTGTCATCCATAAAAATCCCATCGTTGTTTGGGTACATAAAGTCCATGAATGGCTGCAAGTGATCTCCAAGTAGCTGCACATAAGCATTTCCAGTCAATGTTCGGTCCAGTCGCACTAGAGGACCAAGTCCATGCCATGAAAAAACAGCCCACACCATTACGGAGCCACCACCAGCTTGAACAGTGCCTTGCTGACAGTTTGGGTCCATGGCTTCGTGGCATCTGCGCCACACTCGAACCCTACCATCGGCTCTTACCAGCTGAAATCGTGACTCATCGGACCAGGCCACGGTTTTCCATTCATCTAGGGACCAACCGATATGCTCACGTGCCCACGAGAGTCGCTGCAAGCGATGTCGTTCTGTCAGTAAAGGCACTCGAGTCGGTCTTCTGCTGGAATAGCCCAAGAAATCCAAATTTCTCCGCACAGTTCTAGCAGACACGTCCATTGTACGTCCCACATTGATTTCTACGGTGATTTGACGCAGTGTTGCTTGTCTGTTAGAATTTACGACTCTTTGCAGACGTCGCCGGTCTCGATCTTTAAGTGCAGGCGGTCGACCACTGCGCTGTCCATGGTGGGATGTTATGCCTGAAATTTCATACTCTCGGCACACTCTTGACACAGTGGATCTGGGAATGTTGAATTCTCTAACGATTTCCGAAATGGCATGACCCATGCGTCTAGCTCCAACTAACATTCCGCGTTCAAAGTCTGTTAATTCACGTCGTGCGGTCATCATCACGTTAAAACCTCTTCACATGAATAACTTGAACAGAAATGAAAGCTCTGTAAAAGCACTGCGCATTTATACCTGTTCTATGCGATGCTACTGCCATCTGAAAATTTGCATATTGCTATCCCATGACTTTTGTCACTTCAGTGTATTTGAAATTGCTTATTTTCCAATTACTTTTATTTTTAAATTTTTGTGTGTGGTTTTGACAAAAATTTCTCGGGTAATTTTAATTAAAAAAAATAATGCATATTAAAAGTTATATTTTTAATTTTCCAGTGATCATTATACATCAGTTCCCTTTGATGAAAATACTACAGTAGCATTGGCTTGTGGTAACATTGTGGCTGCTATAAGTAAATTAGATAACCAATGGCATAGAGGGAGGATTGTAGATGTTGATGATGTGTCTAAGCCTGCAAAGGTAACTTTATTTATTTATTATTATTTTTTAAAAGTAGTATATTCCTTAAAATTTTTAAGTAACATTTTAATATTTTAAACATTACAATATCACTCATTCTGAGATTTCAGAGCAATTAGATAGTCATTGAGCTGAGGAATTATTTAAAGATCTTATATCTCTAGAAAATCAAGGGGTTTTTGTGAAAAATAAAATAAATTTGCATATTTTTCGCCGTTTTAAGAAAAAAAAAATTATCGTTTTACCAGTCAAAACATACTTCTGCATTTCCTCTCCTTGCAAATTTGTGTTTTTTAAATTACATAAAATATGAATTTTCCTGTGCTCATGCATTCCCTAGTGAGTGAGTATGTACTTGACAGTGGATTTTTAATTTTCAGTCACGTGTGGACAACTTATAATCCACATGTTCGGAGTTGTACATCTGAAGTTTCAAAATTAATGCTTGGATCAAAATTATGACATAACCGTCTGATTGGACCATGTTTAGTAGTCTGTAAAGAACATTAATTTCTTATTTTTATAAGAAGTTGTTGTCACAACTATTAATTTTTACTGTTGATTTTTCTCGCAATTTTTACTTAACTATTATGTTTTACCAGTATGTGTGTTAATGCTTTGATGTGGTTTAGCTATTTTATATTTTATTCACTAATACTTAATACTTTTGTAAGAATACAATTTGCTTTGTCTAGGTTTTCTTTGTGGACTATGGTAATGAAGAATTAGTTGAACGAAAATCTATTCGAAAAATTCTGCCTCAATTTCTGCATACTCCATTTCAAGCAATACAGTGTTGTTTATCAGACGTGGAACCTAAGAACTTTGACAAGGGCATGTCATGGAGTACCCGTGCAATGTAAGTTTTATTTGCACTCACTATGCATTTCCTTTATTTTTGTTATTTCTATAGTTTTCATCTGTGGATTGTTATTTTTTTTTTTAAAGAAGAAAAATACTAAAATTTATCAAAAAAAAAAAAAAAAAAAAAAAATTGTAAAAAGTTATTTTGTATTTTAACTACATGTTTTGTATTATCCAACTGTTTAGGAACTAATAATTGTGTAAAAAAAACAACAGCAGATGTTCACTACTCAATTTCAGAAATACTGTTAGCTTTCTTTTTCACAACTCAAGCGAAAGAATGCGTATGTTATCTTAACAATTTACCGACTTGGCGTCGATTAATCGACATTTTGTTCCCAGCGCTTACCGACCGGGCGTCGATTATTCAACGTTTGCTCTCCGGCGCTTACCGACCGGGCGTCGATTAATCGACTTTGAACCGATCTGTGGTGACTACCTTTTTCACCAATCAAGCTGTCGTTTTCTCGAGTGCAGCTGGGTGCGACTAGATTTTCCTGCGAGGAAAGTCGGGATTTTTTCATCGATATGAAGGTTGTATTATGCAAAAATTCTAGCCTTAGTCGGCGGATAAAAGCCCACCAGCAGTTTTCTAAAAGTACAAGATTTTATTAAATTTTGTTACCCTACAATAACATGAAGCGTACAATTTTACCAGAGTTTAAGAAATGCACATATATTCCCGCGCGTCAGTCTAGGCCAAAACCGAGTCGGTGTCTTGGACGACCTGCAGCTGAGCGGGCGGTGAAAGGGCATAGGATGTTCGAATCGCTACCGGTCGGTAAAATGTTAAGATTGTATATTTTGGCATAATGCACAATAATCAACTTTTTTTCTTTTTCAAAATTTTATAATGAAGTTAAGGAATAAAATTGATTCAGTAAGACCCCAGTATACTCCCGAAGTGGAAATAATGCAATCTTGTCAACCCGCATTTTAATCATATTTTATCATCAGCATTTAGAACTGATTAATATACTTGCTTTTTCTGGCAATCAACTCCTTACTTGCACCCATCTATTTCTATCACAAAATGCATTTCTTATATTGAAGACATTGAATCAAAGAGAAGGGATATTATTCTGCAATGGATCTGTATAAATTAATAAATGTTCAATAGTTTCAGTTTTCAGAATATTACCTCCAACAAGCCTTTAAAATTATACTAATGGGCAACAGAATTGGGTGCCCCATTTTGTTAACCAACACTGCAAATTGGAGCAACTTGTTTTAAAAAAATAACAATGTCTGCTTAAAATACGGACAGCTACGGGGACCTGAATATTGTCCGGTTTAAAGGGGTGTCCGCTTAAGGGAGGGACAAGAAAAGTGAATACAAAATTAATTTCTAAATAATTTAATTATTACACAGCAATTAATTACACATATTAAAAGAGAACTTATGCCCTGATCAAAATCTATATCAAAAGGGAGAAGATCAGGAACAAATGCGATATCCGACCTAGCCTTGGCGACTTTTTCCTGTTGGCGCCAAAAGACGTTGCCAAGCATTCGATGTACGACGCCAATTATCGCACATCGATCTTGGCGATGCTCTTTTGGCACCAACAGGAAAAAACGAAGATAAACATGCAAAGTATCCTACAATATTATGCAATACAATATAACACATTATGAAAAGGTTTTTTCAATACACTTACCTTGGATTTTTAAAAAATGCTTGTACCAAAAAGGTCGTGCAGGTATGTTCCGCTCTTAGGGAATTATCCACTCACAAAATGTATGAAAAAATGTTAAATCCCAAAAATGTTAGTACCAAAATTGCAATTTTGTTAATAAATTCTAAAGAAAATTTCGAGAAAAAAATGGTTTTACTTTTCTCTTATTTCGTAATCTTCCCAATTAATCCCCCTTACTATTTCTAAAAATTTGTTAAACCTATCTTCATTATGAAACTCACAATTCTTTTTGAACAAGTAATAAGCAAGATAACATTTAAAATCCCCCTTCCTATTGTGTGTAGGTAGTGTACTTTTAACGTGTCGCCATGTGGATTCAGTGTGACAGCCTGTGTCGGGGTATACAAAATGAAGATCGTGATTTACCGCGAAATGTTCAAAGCCTTCTCTATCTAAAGTTTTGTATGCTTTCCACCCGTCTGAATGTATGGTAGTACCTGGCAAAATCCATTCTTTAATAACATAAAATAAAGTATCCCTACTCCTATCACCCACAGCAACAAAAAACATTTTACCCGTCCCCCTTTCTGTTCCCCCAAAAACCCACTGACCCTCGACTGCATGACCCGTTATATTTTCTTTTTCCAAATTTTGATTTGTCTATTTCGACTATTTTGTCAACCCCCCCTATTTTTTCCGATTGTAATTCTATGTAATTTATAATGTCTTCATTTATATAGTTTGGCCAGTCTGTCATTGTGTGAGTAGCAAAAAAATACTGCTTTTCGATGTCTGCCGTTTTCGTACCAATAACAATTTCGTATGTCAGCAAAAAAATTTTCTCCAACTTCAATTTACTCAGAGTAAACCACGACCCCCACCTTATACTAGTTTCTTTCCCACACATTTTCCCATCTACTTGGTTTCTGCATATAATTCCGTAGCCATCAGATATATTCTTTCTATTTCTTATTGTCATTGACGAACTGCATCGAGTACAAATAATTTCACTTTTCAATAACCCTACTTCCCTTAAAAATTCCAGAAATACCTCTTTGTTCTCAATTAATTTAAAAATAAACAAACGGCACCCCGGTACGACCGTAAGTTGGGCGAGAGCTAGAAAAAATAAAAGACGACTCATTTAACAGTTTCAACTGATATTTTTCAACAACGCTACACACCGAACTCATAATCGGTACGATGTATATGAGACAAAAAAAAAAAACCTAAACAAACAATTTGAAACTTTAATACTCTAAAATAAAGCTTCGGAAAGTTACCTACAGTTTCATCGGAAACTTTATTTTAGAGCATTCAAGTTTAAATTCCTTCAAAATCTCCCTAAGAGCAGAACATACCTTCACCTACCTTCCACACGAACTCAGTGCTTCACTCAGAATTCACTCAGGGTTAACATACTCACAGAGCATCACCGCAGGATCCACGGCGCACCGCACGTCCATGACGTCACAGACATTGCGTTTTGTCCGGGGTGCCATCCGGAAATACTTATCGCCTTCGTTGCCGTCGTAGGTCGTATAACGCATTTGTACCGAAAATCAAATCTATATCTTTGTAATTACCGAAAAATAATGCAATGGAATAAGCTTTAGTTCCAGGATAAAAAGTAATAAAATTAATTTAAAATAGGCTCAGAAAGTACATAAACATACCAATGTTTGTTTTGCAAAAAAAGATGTTATTGATGTTTGTTTGGAGTAGTTTTTGCTCATCATATCTTCATGATACATTTTGAGTTCTTGAGTTAATTTTACTCCCATTTCCTCATTTCTTGCTGCGTAAAAATGTTTTAGTTCATCGATGTATGTTTGAGCATCACGTAAGTTTTTAATCTTCGTGCCTTCAGAAGTTGCTTCCACTATCTGGGGATCGTCTTCTTCTCCTTCACTTTCGGTTTCCTTGTGTTTTAGGCTTTCAACTATCTCCTCCATTTCCAAGGAATTTATTTCACATTCAACATCTGCATCAATGTCAGCAAATTCATCTCCATTAAAAGCGTTTTCCCTGCTGAGGCGTATTAATTTTGTTAATGGATTCTTTGTCATTTACTGTACCTTCTTCAGTAACAGGGAGGTCTTTTTTGAACCCAGCTTTTAGAAAACAGTTGATAA
>JAXGGA010000637.1:0-203832 GCA_038373865.1 Uloborus plumipes
TACTACCGCATTTTTTAAAATTAATTATACCTAATTTCATTATCAATTTTAATTAATTAATTATATTTTAAGTTTCACATTATATATTAATAATTATTATAGTTTTAACCCTCGTGGGTTCCTTGGGGTCATATGTGACCCCAATGCAATTTCTGTTTAATATATTTTGTTAATCAACCATTTGTTTTTAATGGCATTTTGTGGCTTTTATTCTTCTAGTTTTCTATTCAAAATAATGCTATTATTGTGTTTTATTTTTCCCGAATTGCATTTTTTGCACACAACACCCTTGGGGTCACTTCCCCAGAAGGCCAAAAAAAGAGGACATCGCAACTTTTGTCTAAGAGAACTGGACAGAAAATGCATTGAAAAATGTCATAAGTGCTTGAAATTCACTTGCAAAAATCATGTTTTTTCAGGTCTGTAACAGATGTAAATAAATCTACAGTTATTGTAAGTTTTGCTCTAAAATTATAATTTTAATTCATAAACTAAATTTTACTTTAATTGTATCTTTTTATTTTTTGTTTTTTTAGCATTAAAAAGTGTGTGAACTTAAATAATGCATGTAACATTCAATATTTATAATGAATTAATTAAAGGAAGCATTGGGGTCGTTTATGACCCCAAGGGTCTTGAGTGTAACTGAAATGGGAGGGACCCACGAGGGTTAATTTAATTAGTGCTAATGTAACAAACAATTAATACTTCTGATTTATCTTTCGTGACCTTGGACCCCCCCCCCCTAAACAAAGTTCTGGATATGTGCTTGACTTTTATCCCTGTTTAAAGCTTTGGTATCTTCCACCGAGTTCTTGTAACGTCAATAAGACAACTTTTCAAAAACAAGCTGTACTTTATCAGTGATTCAATACGTATATCTCTTCTACACTTCGACTGTTTCAAGGGTTCAAAACTGGTTAGTGAAACGGCAGATTACTATTGAAGGAAGAGACAAGATATGAATTTAAATGAAAAACTATATGTTCGCAATCGTCAAGGTAAAAACTGAGTCATCAGTCAAACTTCAAACTTTGAATCAAAAGGAGAAACCCGTTTAACATCAGATAGTAATTGCATCCGTATAAATGTGTTGAAAATATGTAAACAACATGGCTGGGTGGATGGGAAAGGCAGAATGACACCCGAAATGCAGCTACCTCCTTGTGGTGCGTTCTGGGCTGTTAATGTAACGAAATATAATTGCATTTTCAACTAAAAGCTGCATTTTGCCCATTCATTGCAAAAAAATAGAATCTGGATTATGTAAAATTTTAAAGATTTTTCGAGCCCTGAATAATAATGGTTTGCGGTTCAACAAATCGTTGACATTAATCGACTATTGAGCAAGTGAATAGCCGGAAGGGAGAAAAAATATATCTGAAAAATTCCTGAAATGTGGCATATTTCACAAAGTTATTTTCAGAATAAAACTAACAATTTCATATGATCTAACAGTTAGGAATACTTCCTTTGATCCTAGTGACAGAACTCGTTGTCCAAATTATGGGAAGAAATAGATCACTCTTTTCAAAGATAAAAAAAGGTCAGACTATCTGAAAAATTCCTAAAAAGTGGCATATTTCACAAAGTTATTTTTAGAGTAAAACTACCACTTTCATCTTATCTGACGGTTAGGAATACTTCTTTTAACCCGACTGACAGAACTCGTTGTCCATAATATGGGAAGAAATAGATCACTTTTTCTAAAAAATAAGTGTAAAAAGGCAAAGGGAAGAAAAAGTTATGCAAAACACACGCATTGAAAGAAACAATTAAAGCAAAAAATAGTAAACAGCGATATAAATTAAAATTGTTGCTAAAAAACTGAGAAGGGGCCATACCAACCTCTCTCTCTTTCTTGCCCGAAAAATACAAGTGGTATCAATTTCAATTTATATTATTATTTTTTGTTAACAAAATATAGTATTGAAATACAAGCACACAAACACAAAACTTACCGGAAAGATATGTTTGTGCACTCAGCTGAGGGATTTTGTATAAACAAGAAGATAAATGTAAATGTTCCTGGTGATAGTAAATGTTACTGGTTATAGCGGGACCTCCGTGACTTGCGCGCTTCTTCCCTCGCGCGATTTTTCCCGGGGGCCCTGGTTATGGTAATCAGTGAAAAATAATCTCAGAAAATGAACTCGAGGACAGCTGGATCAAAAGTGTCCGTCTAATTCCACGACAATTGGCCAGTGATCATAAGTTTTGCTCCTTTTTTAAAAGGTATGGGAAAATAAGAAGTCTTTTGTTGTTCAGTTGATCTGGACATCTGTAATAAATGACTGCAATAAAAAGCCTGTTTACGGAAATCTGGTAGCGAAAACCTTACAACAGCATGGCAAATTTGCAAAGCCGCCCGACAGGAACCAGCCTGAGTTCCCTGAGTTCATTCAGGACTGGCGACTACATCAAAGGTAATCAAATGACAGACCAGCAGGGATAGTCCCAGTGGGATTAGTATTCCTGGAACTCTAACAGTGGCTCTGTGATTAACCTCCCAGAAAGTTCTCGGAAGTGAGTCTTTTAAAGGGACAATAGCGGTTTCTTGCCGTCAGATAAAGAAGGCCGAATCTTACTTGAGCAAAGAGAGGAGGAATAGCTTGTGATGGTTTTATCAGTAGCAAAGCAAAAATATATTAAAAAGAGCTGAAATTGGCGATTTTTTTAAATAAAATATCTTATTTAACTTTTTTAAGGCATGAAAAACAATGAAAATTTTGAAAACACAGTTAAATGATTGTTTTTTAGCGCAGGAAAAAAAAATGTGCGGTGATATTCGGAACGATAATGCTAAATTTGGCGCCCCTTTAGCGTGGCAAAAGAAAAAGAAGTTTTAGTTACAATCTCCCACAGAAATATCCTAGCTTCTTAAATGAATATTTTTAAAACACATAAATGCTTGTTTCTTAACTTCGGAAAAACAAAATCTGTCATGATACTCAGAACGATAAGGCTGAATTGAGCAGCCTTTAGCGAGGCGCCCACATGCGGTGTAAGTGTTGCGCGCGAGTTTACGACGGGACTTTGCAGGGGGGGGGGGGTTCTACTAATGCTTACTGTAGTAAGAGCAATGGACAATAGGGTGGAGCGAAAAACAAAAATTTTGGAATTTTTTTCTGTAATACACGGCAAAAGCTGTGCATGCGTAAGTACAAAACACGTATAAAATATTATCAAGTTTGAACAACTCCTTTAGGGTCCTACCAGGGCTTGAATTTCTCTAAAAATACGAAAAAATGTCAATTTTCAAAATTTTTTTATAAAATATAAATAATCACCATTTTTGTTTGATAACCATTAAAATGCTTCCTTTTAACACTCTTTTCATACATCTTCAAAATTATTTACATTCTATTCAGTATTAAGTTCATACATAAACCGTAAAGTTCCGTGAAATTAACCAAAAATTGACTTTTTTTACTATTTTTTGCAGATAGCAATAACTCTCTCCCTGCCGGGCATGTTTGTCTACAAAGTATATGCCCGAATAAGATTTTTACATGTCCCAGTTTTATTTTTGTTGTTTAGAAATAAAAACATTTGAATTTGTCGTACAGTATTAAGGCGTTGACTGCCAAGCTACAAAACATACGTAGCATATGAGGTGGGTTAAAAACAATGTACCTGTCAATTAGATTTTACTTTCATCTCCTCAGAAGTCAAATATCCATATTAATGTCATTGTAAAAGACAAATTCTAATCTGGAGGAAAACAGCAAATCACATACAAGCTAACTCAAATTCTATTCTGTCAGCTAAAATATATGCTACAAATTATCATTATCTCCTACTAGTCAGCATGTTAGTCAGACAAAATAATAAATTAGCAGTTTTGTATCTTAACATATGTGGTAATTTTTTTCCAAAATACGAAATAATAAAGTTTAGGAAAGGAATATTTGATCGTAAAATTACATGGCCAGCTGGGCATGTAAGGTTTGAAGATTCATGCCCGATCAGAAATTTTACATGCCCCGGGCATGTCGGGCAATATAATTTTCGAGCCCTGTTATTATTTTGATCGAATGTATAACTTTTCGAGGGTTTTTTATTCTTTTTTTCTCGTATTTTTCCATCTTAATTACTTCATATAAGGTCTCAAAATACAGAATTTTGTATTTATTTCAAAATTTCTCCCGGGGCACAATCACCAGGACCCCTGAATTTGGGAATAGTCCACTATGAATCACACTTAAAAGAGGTCATTGCATCAATCTTCTCTTCTGTTACCCATCCCGTTATTACGTCAAAAAAAAAACAGCATTATAAACACAAGGAAACAACACATTGGGCTGTTATCAGCGAAAAAGACAAAGTAAAAAAAAATGTAGGTTTGCTACTCAAGTTTTTGGGAATGCAAAGGGGTCTGTAACAGTTTAGAGCACCTTTTAGTCTAAGTCCGCTCTGGTATCAACTGGTGATGGAGAAGAAAAAAAAGTTGAATGAATTGTGTTTATAATTCATTGGAAAAGTAAGAGCGAATTTTTTCCGAAAAATCTAGGGAGGAGGGGTGGGGAAGAAGCAAAGGCTCCGTCAAATCTTTGGTTGCAGCTGCGGCCCTAAAGTTGGAAACTCCGCTTTAAAAAAGTATCGCAAATGTTTTCTTTTCTTTTCTTTCTTTTTATATTTTTTTTATTGAGGAAACTTTTAAGATGAAAATGAAGCTCTTATTCCTAGTCGATTAATGTCAACGATTTGTTGAACCTCAAACCATTTTAATTTTTACCGGATGTATAACTTTTCAAGGGTCTTTGTTTGCCTCTTTTTTTTGTCATATTTTTCCGTCTTGTTACTTCATATAAGGCGTCAAAATGCCAAATTTTGTATCAATTTTTCAAAATATCTCCCGGGGGACAATCCCCTGGACCCCCTGAAATCGGGACTAGTCTACTCTACACCCAATTTAAAAAGAGGTCATTGCAACATTCTAATACCCATATCACTGTTAGGTCATGTTATCACTTATCAGCGAAAAAGACAAACAAAAGCTTTTAAAAAAGCTGAATGAATTGCATTTACAATTCATCGGAAAAGTAAGAGCGCGAATTTTTCTCTTACGAAAAATCTAGGGAGAGGAGGTGCGGTGAGGGGGGGGGAGAGAAGCAAAGGCTTCGCACGCACTCCTAAAAATTAAGGCGAGTATATATTATGCTACGACCATCCAACGAATCTTTGGTTGCAGCTGCGGCCCTAAAAGTTGAGAACTCCTTTAAAAAAAAAATAAGTATCGCAAATCTTTTCTTTGATTACGAAAACTTTCAGTTAAAAAGATAAAATTTTAGAAACGTCCTTTGACAAAATTTACGCTATTTATGTGAAAATAATTGTAGGAAGTTTAAGTAAAGGTTTGGGGGAGGGGGGCCCCACAAAAAGTTGCATAGGGGCCCATGAAACCTGTCGACGGCCCTGTCCACTGGTAGGTCCATCTAGCTTTTGCAAAAAATGCAGCAAATTAAGTTCATTCAAATGTAATTGGCAAATGTTTTATTACAGAGGTCTACCAAGTTTTTCTTCCAGTTTCCGTATTACACCTTTATTTTCCTGTCTTTGTAGTGCATCCATCAAAACCAATGCAAACAATTTACTACTCAAAGAAACAATTTATTTTTTCTGACTTGTCTAAGAAATGTAAATGTATGCTCTCATCGGTTGGAAGCAAGGGAAGCGCGAATGACACCCAAAGTGCGGCCACTTCCTTGTGGTGAGTCCTGGGTAATTTCAATGAGCAAGCATAGAGTTGAGTAGTTCAAAGAAACAACAAAATGATTAAGAAAATATTTTGAAGGCACTTTTAGTAAATATTGAGAGGAAATATTGAATTATAAAATTTCTGCTAATATTGAAAATATCGGAAATTTCTGAAAATTTGATGAACTTTGGGCATAATGCGCAGACTGAAATTATAATCTGAAATGATTTTTAAAAATTTCTTGTATATTTCAAAAAATTTTCTTCCATTTAATAACCACCTGTCACTAGTTTTTGAAAGCGTAAAACAACGTTCATACGATGTTCGATTGAGTTCTCATGCCTAATGTAATATAAAGTATTAGAATGAAATTCAATGGTATTCAAATTAGGTGGATGCTTCTCAACTCTTCTGATTCTACTTGCAGTTTTATGTTGGCATCACCAGATGCCCAATCATATGCAAATTAAGTTGGTAGATAAATAGTGAACGATTGGACTCGTTCTTTCTCTTTTTTTCATCGCTGCCCGCTCAGAGGTAGGTCCGGCATCGAGGGCCGGCGGTTCTTTTCGCCTTTTTGGTTATGGCCAGGGTTTTCCTTAAGTTTAAATGGTTCGTGTAATATTATTCTTTTAAATGTTTGACCAATAAATTCTTGGTTATCTTTTAAATGATTGTCCTACATTTCTCAATCTCAAACACATAGCCATAGCTTCTATCTCGCTGTAATAGAACTCTGCAGTACAAATTGTATTATATTTGGATTAACTCTAGGATCTTAACCTTTTAAACTTAGCTTGTTATTGAAACATGGAAGTTATTCAAATGGGTTTGGAACCTAGAAGTTATCAGTTTTATCATTTGCAATATTTTTTTTAAAAATTTGAAAAATCTAAAAAAATCTAAAATTTCAAAACTTTAGGCCAAATGCGCAGACTAAAGATGACGTCGCAAAAGTGAAATATTTTACAGAATTGTTACTTATTCTCATTCACAGTAAATGAAAGGTACCCGTTTACGAAAATCAAAAATTCATTTTTTTCGCTCCACCCTACTCTACACCCCTATTTTGAGCACTCATTGATTGAACGACTGTGGGATTTAAAGGAGTGGACTTGCAGCCCACTGCTTTGTGAAATAAATAAATAAATTAAAAAAAATATATGTACTGATTTGACTTCTTTTAAAATTAAAATATTTTTTAACCATCATATATGCATTACATAAATTATATTAACCCATTAATGCCTAGCGTCCCTTTTTAGGGACGGTCCGAAAAGTGTGTCTGAATTTTCCAAAAATGAACATTTCAACCAAATAATTGTGTTCAATTATTACTTTGGTATTGCTTCAATTCCGTATTAACAGATTGCAGCATTTAACCGCTGTAAAGTGTGATCTGTAGCCATTTGATTATGATCTTTATCAAAAATTACATCGTTCGCAATCTTAAGAACAAAAAGCTAAGTTTTTAAAGTTATTAACAAATAAATCTATCTGTGTTTGATATATGTGCTACTTTGATCGATGTTTTAGTTTACCTTTTTTTGCAATTTTGTAAATTTTAAATTTTTTTAGGATTTTATAGCAATTTAAGAATGTCCCTAAAAAGGGACGCTAGGCACGAAAGGCTGCATTGTTTAACCATTGCTAATTTCTTGCTTAGAATCTATAATTTATATCAAAGAAGTTAGTAAATGTTTTTAGACGGAAAAACAGATAATGATTGTCATTTTTAAAACTTATTTTATTTTCAAAATCTAATTAAATTAAATTAATTAATGTATATAAACTTAATTATACAATGTTCTTAAATATTTTCTATTTTTTTTTAATTACAAAAAATACTCAAGGTAAATTTTGAAAGAAAGCTATTTCAAAAATGTAATTCTTTAAAACACTAATTATTCCTTATATTTCATTACTTTTCCATTGTGCATTTAGGTGTTTATTATTGTTTAGTCTGACTGTTGGGGGGGGGGGGAAGAAGCCCTAAGCTGTTTCAGAAGCTTAGCATTTCACCCTGATGTGAAGAATTCAAGTATTGCATATGTGTCTGTTGTTTGTGAAAGGGGGGGGGGGTTGCAGATTTAATTTCAGAATTCCCTGAGCATGCCAATTTTGATCTCTACTGTGAGAATTTATTTACTTCTCTTGCGCTCCTACGTGATTATTTGTCTCAGCAAGGTTTTGTGCAAGAATTGGATTAAAAAATGCTCATGAACTGAAGTTACGTTGTTCAAAAAAGAAAAGAGAGGAAGTTTTGAATAAATGTCAATGACAGGTAAAATAATATTAGTTGATTCGGTGGAATAATAGCAATGTCATAACTATTGCATTGAATCTTCATGGAGTTTATCCTATTGTAAAGGCTAAGCGATTGTCCAACAGCGAAAAGAAAGTAATTGAAATTGATGAACCAAATATATATGGTTGCTCAATAAAAACGTTGCATAGGGAAAAAGATCCCATGCATCAAATATCGGGAACTACCGGTTTTTGATCCACTCTAAAAAATGGTGGTAGCCGCTCTTCATTTTTATTTGAAAAGCTGCTGTACAACATGCATTGAGCTCAAGGGAGTTGAGTTAGGTATTATGGGGCTAGTTGGTATATTGTGTTAAATAAGACTCAGGTAAGATGTGCCCATTGAAGTAAAAGACCTTATCGGAATGCAGCAAATGCAATACGTAGGTTTGCAGAACAAATGTTTTGCTGACTTTCATACTCAACAACACCAATATTTCCTTGTTCTCTGAATCTACTTCCCAGTTTATGTTAATTGCTGCTTTTATTTCTTCTTATAAATTGTCATTTTCAATATTACATTGTAGGCAGAAAAAAAAATTTTGGTAAAAAAGTATGTACCCTCTGGTGCCTAGCGTCCCTTTTTAGGGACGTTTTTTTTTTCTTAAATAAAAAATTTATTTTTTACATGATAATTTTTTAACTATTTTTCCTGTCCATTAAACACTATTTGTAACCAGTATACGAAGTATCGTTGAAAAATAAAATGTCAGGCATTAATGGGTTAAATTCATTTTAGATAAAGGACAAAATACCAAATATAAGCTAATAGATACATCACTAAAAATATTAAAGACATGTTTATATCCATGACTGGCTGCAGGGTGGTGCGCTTTCACGCCCTGGCGTTTAAAAATAAAATAAAATTAACTAAAAAGGGACTAGCAACAATTAATTTTAAAACTGCAAACTAAACCATGAACGCATTATAATTGTAATAAAATATTATTGAAAATAATAACAATAATAGAACCGACTTCATAACTTCAACTAAAAATTTTTCTAAGAAGTAAAACATAATTTTATTCTTTGAACACCATTGATACGACTTTTAAACACAAATTTTAAAGCCTGCACAAAAACAATAGATAGAATACGTAACTACAATTCAATGACAAATATTAATTTAAATGGATCCAGGCTCTTCAACTCCATTCCCATACATTAAGTTGATAAGCACATATTTGTATAACTGTATAGATGTTTTGCTCTTAATTCTGAAAAATGTTGGCAATATATAGTTAAATACCATCTTTCCTGTTGCTTGTTGTGCCAACTTCAAAAAATAATGTTCAAAAGTATTATCAGTGGTATTGAAAGAAATTTTTTTCTACTTTTTAGAGCAATTCCCGATTAAAGTTTTGATTAAAGTTCTGAAGTCGGTTCTATTTTTTTTTCCACAATTTTTCTATTTTATTCTTTTTTGTGTAAAATGTTCTTCAGAAATAAAATGATGTTTCCATTTTCAAACTTCACCTAATATACTCCAAGTAAATGCTCAATAAAATAAGCTTTCTAAAAGAAAAGAAACTATCAACGTGTCTAAAATTACACTTCCAGTATGTTTTTTTCTTTTTAATTCAGCATAAATGTTCATTCAAAAGAGCGAGTTTACCCCCACGTTGAGATTTGACAGAATCAACCGACATTTTTGTACTCCAGTGTCCAACTGAATTCACCATGTGGTGATAAGATGGTAGGGGATTACGAAGCTGAAGGGAATATTTTCTCTCGTTAAGCTCAGTGCTAGGGATAGATACAGGAGCGCCCCGAAGGGAGGTCCAGGGAGGTCACCGGGACCTCCCAAACATCTTACTAATTCGGCTTATTCGGACAACAATTCGGCACATTCACGGATAGTATTGAAATTTTTTTTTTGCAATATAAATATATATATATATATTAGGATGATTCAAAAAAATTTTTTTTTCAATTTCTTTGGTCTTTCCCCGCAGTTTTTTTACACTATTCATGAATGTGATGTATGTAAAATTTTAGCTCAATTGAATAATATTTAGAGGTCGCGCAACGCGATCGAATTCTATTGAAAATTAGCACTTTCAAGAGTTGGAGTACATAACTTTATTACCTGAAATAATATTGTTCTTCATATAAAATGGAATAATTGAAAATGTTAGTTTACTCTACTAAGTAATTAGTTAATAAAATAATAGCTCAAAGTGAGTTGTAACGACCTCCCTCCCCCTCCAAAACTGCATCATCTCTTACCTCAGTTTGGGTAGAAAATGCAGCTGCAAGCTCGGGCTGTGGTTTCTGTTTTCTTTTCGGTTGTTTGAGATGTATGAGTTTATTCGGCTAAAACACCTAGCATCCACTCTAGACAGGGCCCAATATAAGTGACAGAAAGCCACTTTGATAGTAGCTGCTACAGTACATAGTATGGGTCAAAATGGGGAGGATTTGACAACGTCCATAAAACGGTAAAGGCAAACTATTCGCTCTGAATCGGCCGTTAACTTACAAAAGTCGTTTATATCTATGACTTCCTTTGATAGTCCACTGGAACAAAACACTTATGCAAAATATATTGGGAAAATGAAGGAGGATCGGTGGGTTTCATACCAGTATTAGTATCAGGACCACAAGCATTGATGATTTACTTCTGGGTTTCTAGTAAGTTAGTCAGGCACTGGAATTGCTACGGCAAATGCTGCTGTGCGATAACCAGTTAGATAAATGGGAACTTACTGATCTCGTACCTGGTATGTGTTTCGATACGACATGCAGTGCCAGTACTAAAGTTGGAGCAAGTTTGAACTTGGGAAAAAGAACTAGGGAAGCAACTTTTATATTGTGCTTTCCGCCATTATATTTTAGACATTGTGGTATTACAACCGAAGTCTATTCTAGTCTTGGTCTTTCAGTATTTTAACCGATAAACCAAGAAAGAGGCAGAATTGGGGTATTTAATTGCGTGCAATGTCAAATGCGGTGTTCACGCTATTGCGTGGAACCATCCACTGCCATTTTATCTACAATACTGCTTTTTAAGCGGTTTCAGCAATCATAGTCAAGGATAAAACATTCTAATTTTAAACATGGAGTGAGAAACTATGAGGTTGAGGAGTTGGTAGCCAATTCAGAGCAATGTACAACTAGTAATGGAAGTTGCGCAAAGTCAACTTCTGATGACCCATGCAGGGATCAAAGCGACCAATTGAAAAAAAAATATAGGACACTTCTTGTGAAAAATGTAGGACATCAAAAAATACATACATAATTATTAAATTTTGTACACACATCATAAAAAAACTACTTTTAAGTGCCACAGATGAAAAATTATGTATATGTACCATACATACGGTTTGAAAAAAAAAAATTTTTTTGTTTTTTTTTTGAAAAATCATAGCCTACCTAGGTTTTTGATCCTGATACCCAGGTTTTCTGAGTTTTTCGTCAAAAACCCAACTATTTTGAATGTTTTCAAGAATAATTTTAACCTTGATTTCTAAACAGATTTGGCATTCAAATTAGTAGATGTTCAGATTAAATAGGTTCTACTGCATATAATTTTTAATCAAGCTTATACTTTTTCTTAAATATATTGCAAAAAATGTGAAAATTAAAAATTCTACAAATTAGAAAACAATTTAATTTTTATATGAAATATTATGGAAATTCTTTTTTCTAAAACATTGCCATTTAAGAAGGAAACACATACCTTTACTCAGAAACCAATTTTGTGAGTAACATTTTGAAACAAGTGCTCCTTGCAATCCCGAAATACATTATGTAGTTATCTATGTTTTGCAGTTTTCTCATAATATATAACTAAGCTCAAAGATAAAGCTTAAACCAGAAACATCAATAATACCAAGTATTTTTAAATTCAGAGGCTCGAGAAGTTGAGAACAAAAATTTGAATGATAAGTATATAAGTCAATAATAAATAAATAATAATATGAACAAAGACAAAAAAAAAAATAATGATAACAAAACAAGTTAAAGGATTAACACAAGTCAAAACACCTTCCAATTGATAAAAAATATTAAAATATTTACAATGTGAAACAGGAATTGAAATACATGAGAAGCAAATTACGTTAAACTTTGCCATGTTTCCGAACCGATTGTCTAAAACATTAAATATTTATAAAATAAAAAAAGATTGAAATCTCAAGCACGAGAAGCAATTATCCAAAGTCCGAATAAATTCAGTGTTGCCATAATTCTATAAATAAAATTTCTTTTGAATTTATCGAAATCAAACAAAATAAGCTAATCTAAGGTAGCATTTTTGAAAATAATTTCCAACTGTCTAAAACAGCAAAATAGTAGCAAGATTCAAAGGGACTGAAATCTCAAATATGAGACACAAGTTTTTTGCGACAATGCATATCGAATACATAAACCGAAAATTGAACTGATAGAGTATTTTTTTTTTTTAATGTAAGCACAATTCAATGATTTTTTTTTTTTTTTAAATCAAGCAAAGAAAATTTTTCAAGGTTTTAAAACTCAGACAAGCACTTGAAAATAAACTTTTTTCCAAAGAACTTTTTTTCATGTTTGAACAAACTCTAAATATAGGATTTTCATTTGAAATATAGGAGTTATAGGAAATATAGGATGGTTTTTGACGTTTTTTGAAAAATATAAGATTTATAGGAAATATAGGACGACTTTGATCCCTGCCCATGCAAAAGAAGTGTCTAAGGATGATACTAGAGCTTAGTGTGATTTTCTTGAGTGGAGCACCTTCTCTTGGTGTATGTTTTCGTGTCCCAGGAGCGGTTCATCGTGTTATATCTGTGTCAAAGATTCTTTTCACTTCCCACTGTGCAGGGAGATCACTGAAGTGTGACGATACCTGACCTGTCGATCAAACAGGTGGCAAAATTTCCATGTGGCAAAATGGGACAAGAGAGGGTGTGACGACAAAGAGAGAGAGAGAGAGAGGGTGTAATAAGTAATACGATTTCATGCATTTGATAAATAAAAATATGTTGATGTAATATAGCATGTGATAAGGGGAGGGGGAAGTGTAAATAACATGAAACAAAGTGTAACATTGATAACATAAATTTATATTTTTTAATATGTACATTACGTGTACTTTCACATTAACATGAAATATAGTACAAATGTATAAACATACCCATGGCCAGTTGGACAAATAAAATACAGACACACATGAATCCTTGTATCATGGTATGTTACTAGAGAACGTTTGATTTTTAGCTCTTCTTGAAGAAACATTTCAAATTGTGTGTCTATGTAGTCCACGATAGCTTTAAAGCTAAAAAAGAGGAAATACAATTCAATTTTTTGCAAACAGAATGAAAATTACAAACAAGAAAAACAAAGAATAAAATGCATACAAAATAAACATGAAGTAAGCAATGCTTCAGTAAGTTGGAATATTTTTAAAGAATATGCCAAACTAAAGTGTCAGACAGTCAGAATGTATTGGATACCTTATAATCTGTGTACTAAGGGCAATTCGAAAACCTTTAAAATAGTGAACATTTAGATCAAATAGCATGAGTGCAAGTTAGGCCATGCTTGCATGACGGAAAATATCTGTAAATTGAATAATTTTGCAAAAAAAAAAAAAAAAAAAAAGTTGAAGGCACACTTCCTGCCCGTGCGAGCAATAAATCTTTAATGTAGTCAAATGCAGCACTTTTTGTTGGTTTCTTTTAAAGAAATAACCAACTTTGAAGTTAGTTGTTTTATCATATGCAAGTCAAAATCTTGCTGCTGCGATGTTGATGCAATAGATTTCTCTGAAAATTAAGACTAAGGATTTTTCTCCCCTCTCATATGACATATACAAAAACAAAATAATAATAACAGACCTGCCAGCCCAGAGAAATGAAAAATCCTGCAATTACATACATGTATCAGCTCACGACACATAAAAATCGCCTCAATACCCAACTTTGAGTGTTTCCTAACTTTTCAATACCTAACTTTGAATTCTAATTAACATACATTACAACAAATTTGCAAAAATATTAAGAAAAATAAATTCTGTAATATTTACCAAAGCAGATTTCATCGGTTCACTTTCCTTCAATGATTGAACAAATTTCATTGATTGCTATTCTTGACTATACAGGGTGTCCACTCCAATCGTGGACCAATAGCTAATTTCTAAACCATTAGAGATAAGCATATAGTTTATTTAGGAAAAAATCTCCAAATTATGAAAGGAATTTTGGGTTTTATTCAATGTTTTTCAAAAAATCAAATTTTGAAAGAGTTACAAAATTTAAATTTTTATACAGCCCCCCAGTCCTATCAATCATATTTAGTAAAACATTCTCAACACTGTAACATTTAAAACTAAAAAAAAATCACTCTTCTACCACAAAAATTGACCGAGTTATGACGTTTTGAAAAATCAAGATTTTGAAGGATTTCGCATACGGTTCCTTGAGAGATCTCTCATGAAATAATGCAAAATCTTGATTTTTCAAAACGTCATAACTCGGTCAATTTTTGTGGTAGAAGAGTGATTTTTTTTAGTTTTAAATGTTACAGTGTTGAGAATGTTTTACTAAATATGATTGATAGGACTGGGGGGCTGTATAAAAATTTAAATTTCGTAACTATTTCAAAATTTGATTTTTTGAAAAACATTGAATAAACCCAAAATTCCTTTCATAATTTGGAGATTTTTTTCTAAATAAACTATATGCTTATCTCTAACGGTTTAGAAATTAGCTATTGGTCCACGATTGGAGTGGACACCCTGTATATTTTATTTAAGATCTGATTACAATTCATTCTGGATTAATATACTAATTTACAAATTTCAAATGACACCACATACAAATAAATTTTTTTTTCCAAATTATTCAGTGCTGGATTTGACCTTGCTCAGAAAATCGGAATCAAATTTTTGTTCACAGCAATGACCTTTGATATTGGATTTGCTAATTAATAAATTTTCAATCGTATCTCTGGACATTGTAGATTGAAATTGAATTGAGACTTTAGTTACATAGCTGAAAATCCCATTGCTGTGTGGAATGGAAAGGATTAAAAGCATAATTTTTGCTAAATTTTTTAACTTAAGGGTTCCAGCATCATCTTTCAGATCACCCAATAATTGACCCCCCCCCCCTCCCATTGAGTGTCGGCTCTCCTCTTCCTGAATATCCTTAGGAATATCTTCCAGTTGAAGATTACAAAATTCAGCCTGAAGAATATCTAAAGCTTCATCCTCATTCGGTGCATCAATCGCTTTTGAGCAGATATGTGGAAACTTGTCAACAAAAAAAAAAGTATTTTAGAAAATGATGCTGTTTTAATTTGCTACTTCAGCATTTATAAATGTTTCATCATCAATTGGAAATGTTTGAATTATGTAATCACGTGATGTCACATAAAACTTTCTAACACTTGAAAAAAATATAATCTACTTTGATGAAGCTAAATCAGAAACTATTTTTTCTGTGCTTCTACCACTGAATAAGTCTTCATCGCAACTTTGGTTTTCCACAGCATGATAGTTTATAGCTTTTATGGTTACAGCATTTTTTTATAACTGATGGCGACACAAATTTTGACAAGACATCTTTAAGGAGATTCAGAAGAAGTGATCTAACTAATTGTATGATTGGCTAACTGCTTTGAAATAATATATTTGTTTTATCAAATGTTGGTAAAATAAATAAAACTAAGGAAACAGCTCTGTACAAGTCGTCAGATGAAAACATGAAGATTCTTTTTTCACATGTAAGTATTTTGGTAGAGTCAGAAGCAGGGTCAAGTTTAAGGGGACGCTGCAGTGGAAAAGAATATCAGAATTCGTCTTACACCGCTTCCTTTCTCTTTCTGAGGGGAGTGTACATCTGTGAGGTGATTGACATTTAAACCACCAATAACTGTACCGTGAGGAGAAAGTGGGGGGACACACGTCCCCGTCACTTTAGGGGAGAAAGAACCCCTATTGTGAATAGCAATCTGAAGCTTCAGGCGAAAATCAGAGCTGCCTCTCCCTTGTTAAATTGAAAGAAGAAAGGCAGTTAGGTTGGCTCAATTTGCCATTTTACGTTGTGGAATTCGTCCCTGTGATTTTACTCGCACCTATTAATGCTTGTACATTTCAACAGATATCTGATTTTATTTGGAAAAATGTTTCCACGCACAGACATTTTTTTCTTAAAATCAACAAATGAATGAAAATTTGAGAATAATGAACACATAAATTACATGATTACATATTGATGGTTTCCTTAAAAATGAACGCCATATAAAATTATTCAGTTTTTTGTTGTACGTAAAGCTGATTCATTTCTTTCATGAAATTTACTAAATAATGGAATTATTTGTGCATTATGATCGGTTTAGAAAAGGGGGAGAAAAGCAAAATAAGTAACCAACATAATCTCACTAAATTTTATGAAGTAACTATTAAATTCTATCAAATAAATACATTCGTAAATTAAAAAAAAAAAAAAAAAATGATGAAAAATGAAAATCCTACCAGTGATTTGAAACACAGCATACCAGATTTTAAGCTTACACAGGCACGGAATTAAAATTTTATAACTAAAAATGCCCTTTTTCTAAACATCAAGATCGCCACTTGCGGAATAAATATGGGTCATTCCATGTCAAGTGTTACAAATTTCGAGAAAATCCCCACTCGACCCCCTCCGATTTCGATGAAATTTTTTTTGGATGTACATATAAGACTTGCATGAAACCATACCAAATTATAGCTCCATAGGCCTTTTGGTTTAGCCAATAAAAATTATTTTACAAAGGCCTCTTTTTCGTTTCTTGAAAAAATTGACCAAATCGTCAAGTTTGTGCTTTTATTGCTCGCGACCTAAGACGATTATCAGGCTCAAATTCGGTGATTCTGATAACTGTTTAGGGTAGAATAGCCTACTTGTGTAACAAAAGCTCCATACACTAAATTTTCTTGCAATTTGCTGCCAAAGTTGGTAAAAAATCGTATTTACGCAAATTTTGACCATAGGTTATCAGCTTGTATCTGCCGAGAGAATGACTATCTGAAGCTAATTCTTTCCTCGTTTGTAGCCTGATAGTTCTTCCGAAAGGTGTGCAAGTGGCATCTTGATAGCTCAAATAATTGCTGAATTATGTGAGTTGAAATTCCAGTCAAATTTCTATTTTCTCAATTTTGTCTCAGTTTCAAAGGGCAATATCTCAAAAGGGTCATCTTGAATTTCAATTTTCATTAAATCATTGTAAAGAACACACTTTTACTCAAAAATATGTAAGTCATTCAACGTGAAATCAAAGAAAAAAGACATAGACATCAAAAGTTGATGTCAATTTGTTCTATTAAAATTTACAGGAGCTATTGTACTTATATTCTGATGAAAAACCCTTTTTAGATGTTTTTGAACTTTAGTTTTTGTGTGCGCATCCGTAAAAACTCAAGAAATGGCAAAAGATGAAGTTTCATTTTTAACAAAAATAATTATCTTCGTATTGCTGCTATAAGAGCTTGAGTCTTTTCCTATGTCTTATTTTTAATCTCTTGAAACAGAATTTCGGATCATATGTCATTTAGCAAGGTGTCATTAATATTTTAAATTCATAAAAAGCATTGTTTCTTTTTTCAAAAAAAATAAAAATAAAAATAATTAATAAATGAGATAAATAATAAATAAAACAGTTAATATGGTGTGTACGTGATAAAAAATATGCATAATGGGACTGCAAAGCCATTATTCTAAAAAGCGATAACGAAAGTTTTCGATAGAGTTGAATATTGCAATTATTTCCACCATGTAAATGATAACAATAGTAATTAAAAATATGATAAGTAGTAATAAAAATCCATTCTTTATACTGCCGAGGATGTGTCTAGATATTCAGCCTATGATTGCAATTAGCCCATAAACAAAAATGATGAAAAATGGGAAAATGCTTTGTATGACCTTGAAACATTACTGTCCTACAACTTTGCCAAGTGACATACCATCCGAAATTCTGTTTCAAGAGTTTAAAATAACACATAGGAAAAGACTCAAGATCTTATAGCAGCTATAAGAAGATAATTACTTTTGAAAAAAACGAAACTTTATTTTTGCCATTTCTTGATTTTTTACGGATGCGCACACAAAAACTAAAGTTCAAAAATATCTAAAAAAGGGTTTTTTCATCAGAACATAAGTACAATAGCTCCTGTAAATTTTAATAAAACAAATTGACGTCAACTTTTGAGGTCTATGTCTTTTTTTCTTTGATTTCACGTTGAATGACGTACACATTTTTGATCTGCAATATCTCCTTGAAACTGGTTTGTCTCAAGAACAAAAATAACGTTTTTTGGTTAAGAAAAGTGTGTTCTTTTAAATGATGTAAAGAAAATTGAAATTCAAGATGACCCTTTTGAGATATTGCCCTTTGAAATTGAGACAAAATTGAGAAAAAATAAATTTGACTGGAATTTGAACTCGCATAATTCAGCAATTATTTGAGCTATCAAGATGCCACTCACACACCTTTCGGAAGAACTATCAGGCTACAAACGAGGAAAGAATTAGCTTCAGAAATTCATTCTTTCAGTAGATACAAACTGATAACGTATGGTAAAATTTTGCCAAAATACGATATTTTACCAACTTTGGCAGCAAATTGCAAAAAATCTGCAGTGCATGGAGCTTTTGTTGCTCCAGTAGGCTATTCTACCCTAAACAGTGATCATAATCATCAAATTTGAGCCTGATAATTGTCTTAGGTCGCGGGCAATAAAAGCACAAACTTGACGATTTGGTCATTTTTTTCAAGACACGAAAAGAGGCCTTTGTAAAATAATTTTTATTGGCTAAACCATATGGCTTATGGAGCTATAATTTGGTATGGCTTCTTGCAAGTTTTATATGTACATCCAAAAAAATTTTCATCAAAATCGGAGGGGGTCGAGTGGGGACGCCTCGTACACTTGACATGGAATGACCCATATAAATAATTGGCTACTACAAATATTAGGATCATTTTCCAATTAGAGTCAGAAATAAGCGGTCATTAGTCGCATTTTGAAATTACAAATTTTAATTTGATGCCTAGATTTCCAAAGCACTGAATTATTAATTTCCAAAGCAAGGTTCCAAGTTTGACGCGTAAATTTTTGGATCGCATCAAAGCTTTTCTTTCCTGACCCATCGTGATTGAAACCCTCGAAAGACGCGAAAAGAAGACATTTTTTAAAGTAAAGTTCAATATGTAATCAATTTTGTTTTTGAAAGAAATCCTTTTCTTCTATATATTTTAGTTATGATTATTATTTTTTGTAAATAATGCAAATGCCAATATGTAACATTTCTATTTCCGAAAGACTTTTAAAAATCTTCTCTGTGCTGTAGTTGGAGGGGGGGGGGTATTGTAAAAGTAAAGCAAATATAAAGTAGATGGGTTTCAAACCGCCATTTCTTTTGGTGGGTCGCCGCAAGGTAAGTTCCTCCAAACTTTTTTCCCACAATTACATCACTGTATGATGATACGTATACACGTACATTCGATTCAATTCATTTAAAATGGCACATAGATTACTCATTTTAACTCCCAGAAACGTATCCAAGGCATCATCATGGCGGATAAATTTAAATTCTTAAATTTAATGCTGTCCCTATCGCCATCAGTGCTTTCAAATGAAAATATATCCTTGTTCCATACTTAGTGTTTCATTGCACAAATCAGATGATGTTTTTAAATTGCAAACGTAGTTTCTTTAAAAAAAAGTTTATCTAGTTCGAAGACAATGAATGCGCTTTTATACGTTGTGACATGTTCAGAGCCGAGAAAAGGCCATGCCAACCTAGTCAGAAACTAGGGGCTCGGAACGGAGCGCGGACTCGGAGAAGGGGTAGGGGACGCGCCGACCAAACTGATACGAAGCTTGACTTGGCTCCAGGTGGCCCTGAACATGTTGCCTAGAATAGTTCTGTACGAGTTTTCCTGGTTTCCTTCAATTCAATTCACAAATAGGTAAACACGAAAAAAAAAATCGTTTATCTCAGTGTTGTGGAATAAGATTCTTGAGTCATTAAATTAGGGTTCAATAACTTTTAGGACAGTAAGTCTGAGCCATCTGTGGCGCCCTCTTGAATTGTGCAATCAAATTCACGGAGTTGGTATTTTCTCCACTTTTGGGTGGCGGCAGACATTGGACAAAATGAGAAAAAGCACTTTCTTTCCATCACAATTGGACACGAACAATTGGAACAGTGATGTAATTGAATTGTTTAATTCAATTACATTATTACAAGTACTAAGATTAAATTAAAAAAAAAAAAAAAACACGACCCTGATTGCCGACCTCGTATAAAATGAACTCCACGGATCAAACATAGAAAACAGAGGATAACCCTTACTAGTAAAATTTGCTATTCGCTAAAGCAGAATAAAGAGGGGACATTGAAAATCCTTTTGAGTCCTCCTTAGTCCGAAAAAGATACAGTATCGCAGTCTGAACCATGAACTCCCCCCCCCCCCTAACATTTGCCTGATTATTGACTGCAGTACAATGATGCTGTAAACAAATAATATTGCACTTTTATTTCACTCGTGCCCTATGCATATCGAACACCGAGAATGAAAGGGGCACATTTTTTTTAGTCTGGGAATTTTTTCGAATCCAATTTAAAAAGTGCCTATTCATTCTCGATCTGCACGTAACCCATAACTATACTTTGAGCTTTAATTAAGTCTATACGGGCTTTAATTAAATCAGGACATGATTACCCTCCTCCCCTCAGAAAAAAAATAAACGCCAATCAAACACATGAGTCAGGTTTTTTTGCAGAGTAAAAAGTAAGTGAAATTTAAACTTTTTTACTGCTGTAATAAATCAATAAACATCAATAATTCAATTAATTAAAACTTAGGATATCGTTGCCAACAACATCGCGTGAACTTAAAGATAAATAAATAAAAAAATGAATGTTTTTCTCATCTATATTTTTATTTTTCTTAATTGATAAAAGCAAGTTGTTTTAATGTCAGTTCTAAACTAAGAATTGACAGGGTTAATTGGTAATGAACAATTTTTCTGCTACATTAATGCAAGCAATTGTAACATTCAAAGTAATCCAATGTTATGCCTTGCGCTAAGCTAGGAGTTTCCCAAACTGGGCATCGTAATGATAGAAGTATTTTATTAAGATTTCAGATCATACAAGGGTGAATATCAGGAAAAGTGCTAATTTAAGTCACAAATGAATTTCTCAAGCACTTCCAAATAAAAACCAACCATTTTTCTTTTTTCATACAGTAAACTGCGTCGCACATACAATCCATGACAAAAATTCCAGGTTTTACTTTAATTTGTGACAATAGAACTTTTTTTATTGCCTCAAATGTCATGTCGGCAGCGCGTCACAGTCCAATCACAAAGTTAAAAAAAAATCCTGTGGATAATAAAATATCGCAGCAGAAACAAATACAAAATTAAATAACGTGTTTTATGTTCATCTATGACGATTAACTCTTGTGCTTTAGATAAAATTAATTTAGATCGATAAAAAAAGCAATTTCTGCTTGTCACAAGTTTTCACAACATGACAAGTGAGCTAACTTCCGGAATGAAAATATCTAGACAAAACATTTTTTGGCGCCAAAAAATTACACTGGGTGAAGCTCTTACATGTGATGTTTCAGTTCCGATAGAAAATTTTCACTTCGGCTGCATTGAATTACAGGTAAGATTTTTTCAATCTTGACTTTTCTGTTTCTACTAAATGAAGTGTCATGTCGACAGCGGAAGTTAAGACACAAAATAAATTAATTTTTCAATTTATTTTTGCATAATGGAAAAGAAACCTATTGCCATGGACATAATAAGGTGTTTTTATCTTCAAATCTTTTATTAGAATGTTCAGCTATCATATTGCGGGAAATTTGTCATGTCGGCAGCGCCGAAGTAGAAGATATTTGTTACGAAACTGATGTGTGCGTTTCCGATGTTTTTTCGCAATTCTTTCTTCGTGTTATGAGTTGAGTTTTAAAGAACAAAGATAATTTCAAGTGCATCTTCAAATTTTCCATTATTGGAAGCAGTTTATTTATTGTTTTTTTATTTAGCTTCAAAAGCAATAGTTTTTCCGCAAAATTTTACTTTTCAAACAAAATTGATATTTTCCCCCCTCTTTTTTTTTACATCAATATTCAGACCTTCGTTCGTAACTACTGCACCCAAAATATAATTTTGCTTTAAAATGGAAAATTTAAGAACAGTTTAGTGCAAATCCCCCCCCCCCCCCGCCATACTCTGACTGTCTTGAGCTAATTTCGTTTTTTAAGATTGTGTTAAGAATTTTATTTTATTTTGATTGTTTAACTATTAACCTATTTATCTGTTTGAAAAAAAAACTTTGTCGCACTAATTTAAACTTTAACTAACTTTTAATTAGTCTCCAATCTTATTTATGAAACAAAAAAGCGTTCAGGTTGTGTAAGTATTACTATATTCTAAGTAAAATTATTTTCTTTTTAAACATAAAAGGTAGTGAATGTGTTTACTTTTGTACACTAAGTATGAAATCTGTAATATTTATCAGATCGGTAGCATTCTCATCATGTCGGTAATGCTCAAATAGAACCCCCCTAAATTGGGAGTAAATGTTCACCTTGACCATGCCCCTAATTTTTTAAAAAAAATTGTTACAAATGTGTATTTGAAATACCCTATTGATTTTATTTTCTGAGTATCTTTCAAAATTGAAAATTTCCATGGTCAAATTGGCACTTTTCCTGATATTCACCCATAACTCATAGAATAAACATTGATTCAAATCCTTGCGTTTTAAGGAGTGAAGAAATTATTTGCATTAAACTAAGTTTAGTTGACGGCCTTTCGTAGAGGTTTTTCTTTTTTTTTGTATCCGCTGCTCATTTTGAAGATTTAAAAAACAATGCATAAAAATGAAATCAAATACAGCATAGGATTTAAACTATTGGCACAAAATTAAAAATTATATTTTTATCCACATGTGACACAACATATGAAATATTTCCACATACGCAAGCAAAGTCATGGCAGAAATGCTTCTTTACTCATTGGAACTCTTTGTTACTGCCATCCCCTCCCTCCAACTCCAAACACGTGTTTTTTATTGCCCTGAAGACGAACTCTCCGCTGATAACGACTTTCCCCTGACCCCCCACTGTCCCAGTGATTGTCTCCGACGGGAGGCGTGGTTTACGTGAAAACTCCTCGTTTTTTACAAATTTTCTCCGTTTTTAATTCCATATTACTCTTATTCTAATCTAAGTACGATTAAGTAAAAAGTATCCCTGAAAAGCCCAAACATTCAAGAATTACGCGTTGTTTTTCATTTTGATCTCATATTTCACCTTGGATATTTATGAAGTGTTTAAGCAAAAAGCACCTCTTATTTTTCAAGTCAAAAATTCAACTGCATTTAACAGTACACTTTTAGAGAAAATGAAAAATTTAAAAAACACGCGATGTTTGTCTTGCTGTGAAGAATCTTATGCAGAAAAAATTATCTTAAAATATTTAAATGCGATAAAGCAATCCGGAATTAACTGCCCCGTAGACTTAACATTGACTTCGAAACTTTCGAGGCTCACTGCGGAGGCGCCTTAAGGAGTGGGTTTTTGGGGATAAAACCACCTCCGAAATTTTTCAAAACTATTCAAAAAGATGCTTTTCATTTTCTTTCATATATTTTGTTTTGCTGAAAAAATTATTATTACTGTTTTGCTTTAAATTTTCTTATTAATTGTTCAATTTCATTTTAAAAATAAATCATCATTATTGAATAATTGTACAAATTAAGTGTTTTATTTTTATTGTAGTTATTTCAAACATTTCTTACAGAACAATAGACTTTTTTCCTTCAAATTTTGAATACCACTAAAAAAATCAAAATTCTTTAAATTTGAAAGTGTCAAACTCAAAATTTAACATGTTTCAAAAGTCATAAAACTGAAATTTCAGAAGTATTACTTGGAATATGCGTATACGAGTAAATGCATTTTGTCCTTAGGCCTTCAAGCATCTATTGTAACAAAAAAATTATAGAATACAAATTCAAATTTTACTAATCATATAGATTTCAAGCAAAATGATTTGTTAAAACCCTCCCAGAAATAAAAGTCTGGTTATGGCCCTGGTCAGAATAAGATTGTTTGTTTTGATGAATTTTAGGGGTACTATCACTTTCTTTTACATTTTTTTTGGCAGGTGCAAACTTCTTATTTAATTTTTCAGCAGGATCTTCATTCTGCCTCTTATTGGAAACACTAGAAGATTTTTCACTCAATTTAAAAATGGTAAAATACTTAATCTCCAAAAAATGTTGAGCATTTTTTTCTTTTCTGCATCATAATTTGTTAGTACAGAAAAAACTAAGCTCTATCAGGGTTCGTACTCAAATTTGAAAATTAAAAGGAGTTTTTAAGGAGTTTTGCAGGAGTTAATTTCAATTTGTAAGGAGTGTTTTCTAGTTGAAAGACGCATTTTTTTAACATATTAAAAAAAAAAATAATATTCGCAAGTCTTGCATTATTTATTTTTTCCAACAATATATTGAATAACACACTCAATTGAAAGTCAAATATGAATTTATTGCTTCTCGAATATTAGCCGACTCTAAATAAAATTCAAATACCGAAGGGAGAGGGGGGGGGGGGGTAACCACAGAATTTTTTTTTAATTTTGAGAATGAATTATAAAATTCTATGTGATTTTCACAATTGCAAAGATTAAAAAGAATATATTTGACATATTATGTAGGAAAAATATCAGTGATATTTTTAAATTTTAAATTATCACATTCCATTTTTTTTTAAAGTAAAAAATTGGGAAAGAAAAAATTTCTATCATACTATTCCATTTTTAGACACATTTTATTTTTAGAAAGAAAGAACTGATCTTTGTTTCACGTATGATTTATACTTATATTTCATCAATTTAAATTTCTTATGTGTTAGAATTAGTTTTATAAAATAAAAAAGGTATACCAACCTTTGTAATGTCAGAAAAATAACTTTGTTTTTCTGCTTTATCCTATGATTTTATATAGATTTATTTAAGTGTTAAGATGGTCAAGATTTGTTGTACAAGCAGTTTTAGTTAACAATAAAATTAATGAATACCCTCAAAAAAGGCAAATTATCATAGTATAACAAGATTTATTTAAAATGCCCATTAAACATGATAAAAATATTTTTAAAAAAATTAAAACCAAAATGCGAAAATTAAATGCATTTTTTTTTTCACAAGGCTGAATAGTAAAATAAGTATTTGGCCGAAGCGGAATATTCATTGCATCACTAGTACTTACAATATAATGTCAAGGGAAAAAAATTTATTAAATGAAGCACACCAGGGTAAGAAAAATTAAGAAAAAACAAATTTTAAATTCATGCTTTTTCTAAAAAATCAGTTAATTCTGTGTTTCTTGCTACGAAACCACATTGTCCTTATTCTTAATTGCACGGTTCGTAGGATTTGCTTTTCAGCTAACTTTGCGTCTCCATCTTGCTCAAATATTGAAGTAGTCATTCAGCATGTTGTAGAGCCTTTTCATGCGCCATTCGTGGTTGGTTGTGACTTTCACGTTCTTTGGAAGGAACACTTGTCATGGGAAAAAATATTCTGGGACAAATGGTATTTTACACATGTGGTTTTAAAGAAAAATTTTCGCACTACAAGAATAAAGTTAACCAAGAATTTAATAGAAATCCGAAACTAATAGAAATCCATGTTAAGATGGAAGATCTTGCACAAATGCCAAATAGTAATAATCACTAAACCATCAACAAGTCCTAATAATGTTACTTTGTATGCTCTATAAAAACTAAGGAGGAGACACAGTTCTGTCAATTTTTGAAAGTTTAAACTAAATTAAATAAGCTTTTTTCATTTTTCAAAAAATAATGTATATCCTATTCAAAAAAGAATGAGTACTATAAGTCTGTCTGCTAACAAACCTTTTTTGAAAACTTCAAATGCCTAAAAAGTTGGAGAGGGCCAAAAAAATCCTTTAATTTTATATCATCCATCCAATTAGGACACTGATTTTTCAAAATGGCTAAATGCATTTTCTTTTTCTTTTTTAAATATAAATTAATAAATATTTATTCAGACAACTAAACAAAGTATTTGAAACTATTATTTATAGCCCATTGGTTGGGTAGTTGAATTCGGAAGTAATTGGTGGAAAGTGGGACATTTTTTTAATCTATTCTTTAATTGTAATGAATATCCTTAGTTTTCCCCCTCCTACTAAGTGAGCTTCCGCCACAGCGTCCAAAATAGTGACAAAAAACATCTGCATTTTCATTAATACAGCAATATCTTGAAAACCACTCTTAAAATAACCAGACATGTATTAAATAAATTTGTAGAGCATAAAATTTTGAACAAAATGAGTACTTACAACTAAAATCTTTGTTTAATATTATGCTCACAACTTAATTTCAAAGTTCAGCACAAAATCACCAATCATGCGTTTCAACCCTTTCCCACTCCCACAGTACTTTACCAATGTCCCCCCCCCCCCGGGAATAGAAGGTCATAATACTAAAAATGTAATGGCATCTCCTGTCTTATGGAACTAGCAACAGAGCTATGTAATCACCAAGTTGACAAACTAGATGTTACTAAAAACTATTTACTTCAATACAATGTAACTAAAAAAATAAAAAAGGATCCAATCTATATACAGAACTCAATACCTTTCTCAAAAGAAAACACAAACACACTGATATTTTATTTTCAAGAATAATTGACTGGAGAAAGTGATTAACTTTGAGTGATGCAAATTTGAATTAGAAAACCATGTTCAAGATTTTTAAAAAAATCTGGTTTGCTTTTCTTGAAGTAAATCACTTTTCTTTAATAAAAAAAAATATATAATATTTAATGTACAATAGTATATGTTCTACTAAATGCTCTGAGACATAGTATTATATGAGATGCGGTTAAGAAAATACGAGCATAGAGTCACAAATTTAATGTTTTAAGGAAATACATAAATAGAAAACAATATATTAGTATTAAATTTAAAAATATTCACTGCAAAAACTAAACTTGTTTTTACAGTGTAATACTGGCAGGCGAGGTTCCAAGTTAAAACTAAAATGCAATGTAATAAATTGTAAAATTGCAAATTTTAGAGTAATAAACTGCATAATTGCTAATTTTACAGTGTATGTATATAATTTATGTTTTTCGGAAATAGTTATCTCACGGAAACGCCGATCGAGCTAAATTTCTAAACCACTACAGCGATTCAATGGTGCAGTAACGAAACGGGTTTTTGGGCTGAAATCTTCTCCAAAACTCCTACTTTCATTACTTTATAAATAAACTAGCGGTACCCGCATGGCTTTGCCCCAAAATAAAATTAAAAGTTCATTTGTAAAATAATTGATATAGCAGAAAAAATGCTCTATTTTAGTTATAATTCAACTATAATTAATTCAAAGTATGATATAAAAATCTGGTATGGACCCCATACTACTTCCTTTTACCTGTAAATTTCTTAGTAGATGCCTTAAGTGCTAAAATAGTGCTTGGAGTGAGCAAGATAACAATTCAATCATTTATATCCCTAGTTTGCCACGAAACAATGCAAAAAATGGTTTACAATGTTTAATCTCCTAAATATTGCCGATTTTAACATCATTCAGTGGATTTTTCGCAAAATATCGCCGATAGCGCCAAATTGAACCCAAATTTTAAAAAATTTAATTTTTTTTGTCAAATTGCCGCCAACTTGGCGATATGTCGCCAAATTGGCGGGAAATACTTGGCGACCTACAACTTGGCGATATATCGCCAAGTGGTCGCGCCAATTCATATCACTTTTGTCTGCATTGAAATTAACACTGATTTACTCCATAAAAGGGGTAAAACACCCCCTTGGGACATTCTAATGCAACCCCAAGGGGAGATGCACAAAAATAAGCCAAAAGAGAAAATAAGAACAATTTTGTTGCTCACAGAAACCAACAGAAATCTTACCAAAGTTTAAAAGAAGAAGAAATTTTTCTTTCCTAGCTTTAAAAACAAAACAATACATTTTCCGAAATGAAACACTTTAAAAAGAACGTTGCAATAACGCAATTTATACGATATTTGGCTAATCTGAGCTTTGGGTACCCCTTTCTCGCTAAATGGGCTATAGACGCGCCAAGCGTGGTAACCCTGGCTATTTTGCGTAGTTTTTCTCGGAGCTTTCAACTCCGGGAGACAATACGCAAAAACACGCCAGTTGGTGACTTTTTGAAAATGCGCCAAGCAGGGTCCCAAAGCACATTTTCACCGAGAAAAAGACAGGGTTGAAAGAGAATTGAAGCAGAAAAATACTACGCCTCCTCTAAAAAAATACTACAGTTTCCAAACGTTGCCAAAATCAATATTGCTGAAATGCGAAATCTATGAAAATGAAAAAAAAAAAAAAAAAAATCTGCCAAATCTTTTAATTAAGTCATTAAAGTGTATTGGAAACATGGTTGCTAGAAAAATACTACGCTCCTTATTTTGGCCAAAAAAATACTACCGTAGTATCAAAAATACTACGTCTGGCAAGGCTGGAAAAAGAACGAAAACAAAAAAAAGATATGAAAACGTAACCATGGTAACAACATGAAAAGTTGATTTCCGTTGATAAAATAATTCATTTCATCTCTATTTTCAAACAAATTTTATTCTCGAGCTTAACCATTTTAGAATCAAGTTTACAAATACATTTGTGCATTAGATGTACAGAAAATAACAACGTTATGAAGGCACAAATGAGCAGGGATACTGCAGACACTTTATTTTCCCATTGGATCTTTTTTTGGCTTAAAAATTTTTATTGGTGTTCAGGTAATCCGCTATGTTTGCTTTTTAAGCTGTTCGCTTCCGTTTCCGTTGCTTTTGTCGGATGTCTGTGCATCCATAAGCTCACAACTTTTTTGCATTGAAAAAGGCGTTCCTTGTAACGCCAAAACATGTGTCTGCAGTATCCCTGTCAGGGACCGCGCTAAGGATTTTAAGTTGTTAGCCAGTAAATAAGTCAAATTTCAAAAGTCTTAGCCAAACTTCGAGAGTTTTAATTAAAGAATTTTAATTGTTTGTTTTTTTAATGTAATAAGTCTATTTTTCCCCCAAGTGAAAATTTCTGACAATTTTCATTCGCCAATACTTTAGCCAAATCAGAATTTTTTTCGCTGAATTTTCTATTTTATAGCATTTGGCGAGGTGGCGAACGCTTAGCGCGGCCCCTGCCTGTTCATTTGTGCTTTCGTAACGTTGTTATTTTCTGTACATTTTAGAATCGTTTGGCTTGCTTTGCTGAAGGTAAGCCTTGAATTTCTGGGATTCTAAAAACAATTATTACAGCTCTTCTAATGCTCGTAGAAACTTTAAACTGACATCATTTTTAGCAGAAAATTTCAAGCTTTCGAATGACATAAGACTTGAAAATGTGGATGAAATATTTCTTCCCTATTTTATTGAATTTTCGCTAAGAATTAGAGTAGAAAAAGAACGAAATAGAATTTTTCGAAAAATCGCTTCGTAGTGCATAACTTCATGCTAGAAACTAATTTTGTGTCAAATTTCATAAAAATCGACCGAACGGTTTTGGCGCTACGCGCCAGACAGACAGACAGACAGACAGACAGACAGACCCACCCACCTTCAGCTTTATTAGTAGTAGAGATCAGTGGCGTACGCAGACAAATCATTTTAGGGGAGGCTGAGCCGAGACTCTTTGAGAGGAGGGGGCGGGCACCTCATAAACTGTAGCTAAGAAGAGTACATTTATAAATTTCTGAGATCAATGCTAATTTCAGATAACAAAAAAAAATCATTAAAAATATTTTTTTTAATGTTATAATTATTGTTGGAAGTAAAGCGTTTTTACGAAAATAGGAAATTATAAAATTGAAATTTGAAAAATGCTCTTTGTTGAAGAAGGTGTTCCTTGAACAAGTGCATGCAATATTTTTGCAAATTTGAGCTTTAATAACATAAATTTGCCATTTATTTCACTATATTCCTAATATTGGGTTTAATAACACATTTGTTGTCATTTTTTAACAGAATTAGATTAATGAATAAGCATTAATCGATGTTTCTGAAACATGTTTGGAATAAATGTCAACAAAGTTGAATTGTGAGATAACCATACACGTCACATACATTTCATTTCACACTCCAGGGTCCCCGTACCTACCACAGCTTCGTGGTTTAACCGGGATAGGGCCCTGAAGAGCGCTCTGATCTTAATTTTGAACCAGAACCTAGGGTCGAGCAAACCCTAGGCCCAGCACCCCCAGAGGTATCGTTTCACTTGGAGGATTTAGTAACCATGACATTTTTAACGCCTCCCAGCCACCATTAATCAAGACGGTGGATCTTTGATCGGCTGAGATCGAACCCGGGTCCCTCCGGACACGAGACCGATGCCTTACCGATCAGGCCACCACGGCCCACACGTCACATGCAGTAAAATGGAGAGATTAAAAAAGAAAAGAGAAAGGAAAAGAAGGAGGAATTTGCTTTTTTCCCTTTCTTTTAATTTTGCCCTGTAGTTAATTTTCTTTTCAAAAAAAACAATTTCATGTCGTGATTCCAGCATGAAAGGAAAAAAAAATAAATAAACGATTTTAGCTTAAATTTTTTAATTTGTTTCGAAAATTTCGGAGGGGGCTGCAGCCCTATCAGCCCACCCCCTGAGTACGCCACTGGTAGAGATTATAAAAAAAGAAAACTATTTAAGTCTGCCAAACACGAGGAAGTTCTACGCCAGCCTGTAATTTTCAACCCATTTCCAAAGCTAAAAGGGGATGAAGCGACAGATGGTGCATTGCATTATATTGAGCTGTTTTTCTTTCCTTTTAAATAGCAAATTGATAAAACAAAGGGGTGCTGCATAGCAGTAAGTAAAACGATAAAGGGTTGTTAACATATGTATTTATTAATGTACAAAATATTTTTTTTACAATATAAAAGGAGAAACAACTTTTTTTTTAACTTTGAATGTATTTCAAAGATAACAAAGAAAATTAAATCATTTAATATCAAAATAAAATTTTTATTCTTAGAGAGACTTGTTTGAACGTGGCCAATTGTAAGGATTTAAAGAAAATGAAACACCGCTGCTTTAGATATTTTAGCTTGCTGAAAATAAAAATTCATTTTTGATCTAACCCCTTCATACTATCATTTTTATTGCTTAGAACAGCGTTTCTGAGCCTTTTTCTACCCGTGGATTGGAAAAAGCTAGTGGAAAAATATTTGCGGACCGGTGATGTTTTTTATTATTACTAATTCCTTTTTTTTTTTAATTTAATTTTTCGAAAAAGTAAACAACAACAAAAAAAAAATATGCTTTCTTTATGTATTTGGAAACATACAACTCCCCCCCCCCCCCAGCATGCAGTTTATTTCCAATCTTCTAGTTGCTGTTTTTTTTTTTTTTTTGAAAGAAAAAAAAAACATATTTGCTCGGGGATCATTAAGCACTAACAAAGTTTTGCAAACAGTAATATGCTGAAGAAGTAAAAGCACTTTTTTATGCTTGTTAATTTTTATTTTTACAATTTGTGTATACTATTTTGGTATATATTGTTTTTGACAAAATTATACACAGTAAAACCCATATTTTACTTTTCTCAAGGGACTGGGTTAGAAAAAACATAAACAGGGAGAAATGCATAGAAGGCACATAAGGGAACTTGCTGAAAGAAACGTAAAATGCTGGGGAAACATAGATTTGGAGAACTTAAAATTAGGGTTTCACTATATATTTTATTGAAAAAGGTTCATTTTTTTTTAAAATAATTTTTACAAAAACTCTAAATTAGTTTTCACAAAATTTAAAAAACAAAACCCAGATAAAATGTCCTGGATTAATCTCTGATAAATTTATTGTATGTACTAAGGGAAATTTTAAAATTGTGAAAACTTCCGATTTTCTGAAGTTCAATAATTTTGATTATTAAAATATTTCAAAGCATTTTTATTTTATTCTTTACCCAAAATAGCCGCAACTTTTTTTACTTTTATAAAAATGAATTAATTTCACTTCTATGTATTGTCATCAGTTAGCCAACAATTTGAATCTGCAAAACCATGGTTTAAAAAATGTGCTTTCTTAAATTTTCAAATAATTCGAAAATTATGCTAAAAGCATGGAAAAAGAATTAGATTTATATTCAAATGAAATTCTAGCGAAGAAGGAATTCTTTTTAAAGTCAATCTTGCTAGAAACTTTACCTTAAAAAAAAGTTTGTTTTCTTGATTTGGTTTTGTAAGAATTTTGGGGTAAGGAAGAAAAGCGCAGTGAAAAATTCAGAAAAGAAGGCAAGTCGTATCAAAATTTACCTTTAAAAGGGACAGGTCACAGCACCGTCTTAAATAAAGTTACAAAACTTCTGCTGTAAAATTAAAATTCTACATTTTTTCCATGACAATGATTTTTCTTTTTTTTGGTGTTTTTAACCATTCATTTAATCGGATGTCCGATAAATCGGATCCTTTTATCGGATGCTTCTTCATCCTAAAGCTCACACACTTCTTGCATTGAATAAGGAGTTCCTTGTAGCCCCGAAACACGTGTCTGCAGTATCCCAGCTTATTTGTGCCTCCTTAACGTTGTATTTTTCTCTACATCAACAGCACAAAGGCATTTGTAAACTTTATTCATTTAGTTGTAAGTTATAGCTTTTAGCTATGATACTAACAAAGTTATACTATATATTTTTTGATGATCGATGAAGAATTTGGTGCAAATAAGTCTCGCTTAATTTTTAATCTTTTTGTTTAATAATCATTACTTAATAACTAAAGTTGACACATTTTTTACCAAAGTGGAAAAAATAGTAAACTTTATTTACAAAAATTTTCCAAAATGTTTACTTATTTTTACTTTAAAGTTTTTTTATTTTTTAACTCAGAATATTCATTGCATCATTCAACCTGACTCTCTCAGAAAAAAGCTTCTTTGGTAGACTCTATTACAGAATTAAAGGAAGAGTAAATGACTATAAAATAGGTCACTGGCTTTGGCTTAAAAGTTTTAACACAGACGTCGTGAAGGGGATTGGAGGTCAATTCCTCAAACTCTTTTTTTAACATATATTGCCAGAGGTGATATGGTATTTTATGTACATGTAAAGGCTCTTATAACCTGCTCCCCTCCCATAGAAGCTTGCTGCACTAGTGGTTGTAACTAAGAACAAATTCTTGTCTTTCAGTTAGTTTTTAACAGGAAAGTCATGCCAAATCTATCCTATAAAGGCTATAGAAATTTATAGAGAAATAAACTATGGTTAGTATTTACAACATCATCATCTCACAGTGACAGTAGGCTATGTTCAGACCTGCCATTTTGAATTATTCCAGGGTGGGCAAGGGGTCACAGGGTCATATTCAATGCAAATTATGCTGAAAAACAGACAAAGCAACAACCATTTATTTATAAACGTGTTCATTTCTATAAATCAGAGGGGGAGGGGCAATTTTCTCTTCCTGATTTCACAATATCACTGGCCTAGCTATCTTACTATGGTTCTGAGGCTGAAATGTCTGATTGTTGCTCTAAGATGAGATGGAAACATAGTTTTTATAATCCGTAATCAAACTATAGGTAACCAATGATGAAAAATTCATTAAATAGTAAACTCATTAAATTTCTTCACTTGAATTAGAATACAATTTTTTTTTCCAAAACTGAATAACAAAAAACAAGTTTTGAAACATTTTTTCCTAATTTCTTTCAAGTTTTTTTCCGCTCAAGAATAATTAAAAAATATTTTAATTATTAAATTAATCCCAGTAAAATTTTAAGTTAATTTTCTGATTTCACTCTCAATTGTAGTTTGTCAAAATTATATACTGTTTTTTTTAGTACATCTTTTGATATCTAGCAATTTTTTCCAGTTTTTTCCCGGTTTTTACCAGGTTTTTTCCAGTTTTTGCCACTGTCCCGGCAAAATGCCAACCCCATTAATAACTAAAGCTTTATTAAACTGTTCATAAAATGCTGCTTTCTTTAGAATTTTGTATTTTTTTTAAGCAGATTTTATAGTAATTACATTTATTTCTTTACTATTGTTCAACTAGTGTTGAAATACGTACTAAACACTTAAGCAGGAGTAAAATGATTTGTTCAAGAAGTTTTCTACCTCCCATTCCCCCATGTATTCAAAATTTCTAATTTATAAATGCATTTCTTTTTAGATTAGAGGGTTGAGGACATTTGGCAGACATATATGTACAGAGGTAGTGCGGCGGATCTTGGTGTATGTCATTGTCATTACTGATGAGGCAGCGTCAAAGTATAGTTTTGTTGGACTAAAAAAGAAAAACATTATCTGCACTAGAACTATAGTGTTATATGTGGTAAGTTTGCATTTTTCTACATGTGTGTCTATGACATGTATTCAGATGCATGTTCGGTGCATAATTTTCGATAGGCTTGCTTAGTATGAACAGTTGAAATGCTGTGAAATAGTAATTTTTTTTTATATAAAAAATTTGTCTCAAGTCATTGCAGGGTCAAGGTTATGTAATTTCCATATGTAGATCTGTAACTAATTTAAATCTATCAATCTTTTGTATTCATATGGAAAGAAAAACCTAACCACTAGAAGAAGCTCAGAAGTGCAACACTAATTTCAGTTTAAATTAAAGACAGGAGTAGTTTTGATTATTTATCACCACCAGCTGTTTGAACCTCTCCACAAATGTTTAAGATAAATTTAGTAGCATCACAGATCTAATGGGTTAGATCAGTGGTTCTCAACCTTTTTACAGCTACCGCCCCCTTTACGGTTGAAAATCTTTTCAGCGCCCCCTTTGCGGACGGACATAAAAGTGGAAGAGGACGAGGGGGAGGGGCAGTTTTCTTGACCGGTTCAACTTAAT
The DNA here is from genome assembly GCA_038373865.1 of Uloborus plumipes. Lineage (NCBI taxonomy): Eukaryota > Metazoa > Arthropoda > Arachnida > Araneae > Uloboridae > Uloborus > Uloborus plumipes. The sequence goes on from JAXGGA010000637.1 coordinate 34,863, forward strand.
AATTTTGCCCAAACACATAGTTGAAAAATGACTATAGAGTAAAAAAAACTTGTGCTTTTATTTTCTTTAAGATAATTTTTAGAAAAGCGAGCATTTTCCCCCCTCTGAAAAGCTGTGTCAGTAACAACCAAGTGCCTAGAATGGGTCTATTTAATGAGTGAACCGTTTTTAAGGTAAATAAGAACAACACGGTTTGAAATAAAAATACAATTTTCAACATTTTTTTTTGAAAACCAATATATTTTGAAAAATACTCTATGTTCAAATAGTTCCTGAACAGTCCGATCCCAAACAGTCTTTTGCTCTTATTAACTTGCAACTGTGCAATACGCATCCCCTATTTATTACGTACGGATATAGGATTTTACTGCGGAAAGGCAATAACAAAGCTGTTCCTTTTATTTTTCGCAGAAGGGACTAAGACTTTAAACTATGACCCAAATCTGTTACCTTTAAAGATTATAAATCAAGTTTTAAAATAAAAAAAAACTGGTATAAGTATAATTTACAAATTACGAGATAAGTTCAATTCAAAAAAATTATATTTGATTAATTTATGGCTGTGAAGGTTAGATAAGATAATAAAAGTTATAAGTATGACTTTGGGGACATCAGAGTAAAGACGGCGGTAAAATATCGAGAATATCCCACGAAATTTGTTTTAAGGGGTTTTTTAGCCTACTTTCCCGTTAAAAATAAAAGAGACGAAAAAAGCATTAAAATTGGCTTAATGCATCTAAAAAATGTCGCCAAGTCCAAAAAATATCGCCAAGTAAAAAAAAGTCAAAAAGAAACAAAAAAATGAAATAAATATTGAAAAATTAAAAATTTGAAAGTAGGGTATTGAGATGGGGAATTTGTGTGTCTGTCGGTCTGTCTGTCCCCCCCTAATAACTTTTGAATGAACATTCCGATTTGGACAAACTTTTTTTTGTTGGAAAGATCTCGGCGAGTACAGCTCATTCTCATATTTGATTTTTCGATTTGAACAATTTTTGGTGCAACTTTAAACCGTTCAAACAAAATGGCCCGCGATATTAACTTTTTAGTTAACAGTCCGATTTGAACAAACTTTTTTTTGGTTCGAAAGATCTTTTCAAGAGTACTTCATTCCCGTATCTACATTTTCGATTTGAACAATTTTTCGTTCAACATTGAACCGTTCAAACAAGCTCTCACCCCTAATAATTTTTGAGTGAACCGTCCGATTTAAACAAACTTTTTTTTGTTCGAAAGATCTCGGCAAGGATACTTCATCCCCGTTTTTAAATTTCCGATTTGAACAATTTTTCGTTCAACATTGAACCGTTCAAACAAGCTCTCACCCCTAATAACTTTTGAATGAACAGTCCGATTTAAACAAACTGTTTTTTGTTCAAAAGGTCTCGGCAAGGATGCTTCATTCCCGTATTTAAATTTTCAATTTGAAAATTTTTTTTGTTCAACATTGAACCGTTCAAACAACCTTTCCCCACATAATAACTTTTAAGTGAACCGTCCGAATTAAATAAACTTTTTTTTGTTCGAAAGATCTTGGAGAGGCTCATTCCTATATTTCACTTTTCAATTTGAACCATTTTTCGTTCAATAATGAACCGTTCAGAAAAAAATTTAACATGAGCGCCTACGGAGAAATTTAAATTGAATGTTGATTCTGAACTTCAAGGCGGATTTCCTTCAAACTAACTTTGTAAGAAAATGGTTTTGATAAATAATGTATTGTAAAGTACTTTTCTGAATAATCTTCTGTGAGGACTCTGATTCCGACTCCGCAAACATGGCGGAAATGCAGGCTCAGAAAAAAATGACTGACTGGGCAGACGATTTTTTGTTTATTTATTTATTTGTTTGTTTAATTTATTATTATTTTTTTTTTTATCAGACGATTTTTTTTTGTTAACAAAAATTTTTCATTCACGAGAGCATTTTATTCCTTATTTATATTTAACAACTGGCAACGGATTAAAAATGAAATTCAAGACATTTTATTAATGAACAAGTTTTTTTTCTTTCTTTGATAAAATGTGTTTTTAAGTTCTTTGTACTTTTATTTTATTTATTTATTTTTTTTTCTTTTGAAAACGATTGTGGAATTTTTCTACGGTAGAACTATAACAGTTACATTCTTTAAAAGGTGCGACAAAACTTTATTGACTCGTTTATTTACTTTTTACGTGTCTATTTTATCTGATGAGAGGGGTATATTTTGCTTTCAGAAATCAGCTTTAAGTGCTATAAAGATATGTTTCACATAATTTTTAGTTTCAGATAATCAAGAGAATATTGATCAGATGCTACAATGCCGATGTCGATGTACGGGAAAGTAGGCTCGTTTAGTTCTTGACAGAACTTCTTGTTAAATTTTAGGTTGCGTGGTGTTGAGACTTAAGTTCAGATTTCGCCCCCGGTGAAACATTTAAAATTGGCGTTATTTTAGGCAATGTTTGGTAGTACAATGCTTGACATTGAAAATGCAACACCAAGAAGGAGTGGTCAGAAATTCATGCAAATTTCACCGTAGACGCACGTCACTGTGTTATGCAAATGATATGAAATGCGCAGCTCTCCGACGCACGTGAAGTAAGATATAAGAGAATGAAGTTGAAAAGTGGGCTATGTTCATGTTGGTTTTTCTGCCAGACTAATTATCGGAGAAATTTGGTTTTTGTCTCGAAAGATACGTGTGATAGGAGGAAATGCCACGCCGTCCTCAATGAAGACACTTCCAGCATATAGATGACTTTACAAGGGGTATGGTGATTGGACTGAGAAGGGGAGGTTGGTCCATACGTCAAATTGCAGCTGATACCCACATGGATGCAAGCACTGTGCATCGGCTGTGTCGGAGATGGTTGGAAAGAGGAAATGTAGCCACATTGAGGGGTGCAGGTGCAGCCAGAGTGACGTCAGACCGCTTGGATCAACGGATTCACCGACAAGCTGTGGTGGACCCGCAAGTCACTTGTACGTCGATTCTGCAGCACGTGCAAGGTACCCTGGATGTTCCTGTGTCGACCAGAACCATTTCCCGTCGACTGGTTGCACGTGGCCTGCAATCACGGCGCCCGCTAAGAAGACTGCCATTGACCTCACAGCACAGAATCCAACGTTTGGAATGGTGCCGGACCACAGCGACGTGGATGGCAGAATGGCAAACCGTAGTGTTCTCAGATGAATCCCGCTTCTGTTTGTCCAGCGATAGTCATCGCATACGTGTGTGGCGTCGACGTGGAGAAAGATCGAATCCGGCAGTAACTGTGGAACGCCCCACAGCGCGACAACGATAGCCCAACGATATTTAGATAATGTACTACGGCCGGTGACAATCCCCTACCTTCATGGTCTGCCAAATGCAATTTTTCAACAGGATAACGCCCGGCCTCACAGTGCTCGAATCAGCCAACATGCTCTACGAGGTGTACAGATGCTTTCCTGGCCACCATACTCTCCTGACTTGTCACCAATCGAACATGTGTGGGATGTGATTGGACGCCGTTTGCAGAACCTGTCACTGCCTCGTTCAGAGGACGAACCGTGGCAAACGGTTGAAAGGGAATGGAGTGCCATCCCTCAGGACACCATCCGCAGGCTTATTGACTCCATGCCTAGACGTGTTCCTTCGTGCATCGCTGTCCGCGGTGGTCCTACTTCTTACTGAGCCGACGCTGTCCTCGCTCTAAATTTTGCTTATTTATTTTGAAATAAATATCACTTATTGTTCCATGCTGTCTCTGTCTTCTTACCAAATTTCATCAATTTCTGACCACTCCTTCTTGGTGTTGCATTTTCAATGTCGAGCAGTGTATTAACCATGGAGAAAGATGTCTCTTACAAAGGCTTTTCATAATTGAAGTTATTTAAAGGCTGAATTTAGTAATGTTAGGGAGAAAGAGCTCCTTCGAACTTTCTCCGAAATTGAAGTATAAAAAACGCAAAATTTAAACTATTTTTGCCGATGAAGAGGGAATGGTCAAGATTCGGAAGTTTTCTCCAGATTTTTTTTTTCACATTGCACCTTGGAAAATGCGATCGTTACTACCTTTGATGTTTGCTAGGGGAGATGCTTTAACGAAAATGTCGGTCAAGTTAGGTGGCTCTCAAATTCAAGTGCTGTTAGCAAATTTTAGGCTATCCTTCGTGACGTTAGGAAAAGATCAGGGTTCGGGAGATATCCGTAGAAAATAAATCTTTAAGCCATCCCTTGGTGATATAAGAGACTAGGGTTTCCTGCCGCCCCCGCATGAAACATGTCCTCACAAGCACATTGAAAAATATACCCACCGCCCCCTTACCGCCCAAAATCTGTCTACCGCCCCCCTGCTGCCCAAAATATGTTCACCGCCCCTCAACATCTTCCCACCGCCCACCGGGGGGCGGTATCGCCCCCGTTGAGAACCACTGGGTTAGATTGTTTGAGTGAAGCAAAAGAAAATGAGAGCTGCCATTCCCCACATTTGGTCTGTTGGAGTAAAAATTATACAATTTTTTTTACTGTAAGCTAGCTTTAAATAACCCGTTTGAAAAAATAGCTTTGTAAGCTTATGTTCAATAAGCAAAAGCTGACCCTTTTTTTTACTGGATATAAATTTGTCCTTGCTATTTATTTTATGAAAAAAGAACAATACATATATTTTCATATGCTTAATGGAAAAAAAATAATAGCTACAGTACTCATGTTCTGTAAAACATTTTTTGATAAAAAAAAACAACTGATATTTTTTAAAATATATGCATAACAAGCTTTCACCCTAGACTTTAGGAAAGTAATTCTTTTAAGAGGAAACTATCTTATTAAAGGTGTATTGTTGCTGTAATACTTAAAAATCTGACCGGATTGAAATCTAGATTATAAGTAGATTCAAAAAGGAATATAAGGATGGAGAGGCTTTGACCTTAATTAAGTGACTCTTGAAACTCTTTCAATACTGTTGTTAAATACTGTCTATAATAACTGTCAGTGTCATATGCATTAGGTACTGGTGTTCAGGGGCGGCTCCTCACTATGGGCCGAGCCCACCCAGAAAAATTGTAAGAAAAAAAAATACATAGTTAAACCATATCATTTTGCATTTCAGTTCAAAAACAAAACATAGGGCACAAAACGTATTTTCAACCTTCAGCGCCCCCCCCCCTCCCCCGAACATCGCTAATACAGCAAAAGAAAGCTTTCAAATTCCATCAATTTTAGCGCTTCGCCCAGCTTTAAACAAACGTGGGCCAAATCGCCTTGGCCCACGGCGGCTCAAGGCGCACCTCCGCTTTTAGCCTATCACAATGGCTGGATTAAGAAGATCGGTAAGTGATTACACCCCTTGTAATTTCTGCCGAGAGGGCACTTTCTCCTCGTGCCCAAGATTTCCCTTTGTCCCCAACCAAAGCGGTGGAGAGGGAAAGAGAGGGAAGTGTTTCGTTACTGTACATGGGCAGAGAATGTCTGGTCCCTGTATTAGGGAGAAAACTATTCTATTTTCACTTCGCGGTCCTCATTTTTTTTTCTTTTTTTTTTATTCATTTTTATAACATTTGATCTTTTTTTTTTGTGTGTTTCTTTTTTCATTTTCAACACCTATTTCAAACAGGCATAGAGATTGCCAGTTTTACATTACCCCCACCTTCACCTATTTAATACAATCCATGCATATTTTAGTTATTAATTTGCGCTTTGGGAACTGGAAAATTTTCTCGAAATTTTTGTGTGAAGACTTTGTTTTTGACTTGCAGAGCGTTTGCCATTTTCTTGGTACCTATTAGTTTGAGTTTGATTTTAATCTCATTTGTCCCAGTGTTGTGCTTAAATATTAAAAAGTATTGTAAGTATTATATGAACTCTAGGAACTCGGTCATCTTGCCGGGTGTGACATTATAAATGCTTGGAGAAGTAATAAGTATTCTTAAGCTCTAAATTCTACATTTGTTTAGCCGAATCATAATTACATTTATATCCAGGACCAAGGTCGTTCAAAGAGGGGCCTCTAACTCCCCTAAAATATCAATGAAGTAGTCTCCCCCTTCCCCCTAGCTCTAAAAACATGAAAGCTGTAAGAGTTCTCTCACAGCTTTCAAATTGTGTGCTGAGCTTTTTGCACTGAGGAAGAGGTTCCATTGTAGCCTAGAAAGAGCTATTTGCTGTACTTTCTACCTAAAATTTGTGATTTATTTACGCTGATTTATAAAAGTGAGATTTTTAAGTTCTAACACCGTTAGAATTTGTTTTTCCATGAACTGAAATTGCAACATTTGTATCTAAATTAAAAAAAAATAAATCTTGTAAGCATGCCCATATCTAGTCATTTACCTTATGCTTTCCTTAATTTGATAGAGGCTTTTAGAAAGTCATGGTGCAGATTGTCGAAATTTTTAGCCGGAGAGAGGGTTTTAGTCATAAATGTTGTTTTTCTTTTTGAGTATAGTCTCGTAATGTTTGAGGAGATGTGCCGCCTCTCTTGAGGCGTGACACTTTTGATGTGATAAATATTTTCACTGTCTAAAAATGGCAAAATTATGAGAGCTAGCTTGCTTAACGTTAGTGATGTATATAGAAAGTCGATCGTCTAGGCAAAATACTGCAATCATTATTACATTGATCGCTTAAGACTGGTGTAGCATTTAAAATGTAAAACCTTTGTATCAAATCAAATGAGATAATTTTGCAATGTAAGGTTGTACTAATTGGATACAATATTATTTTATTGTACATCGCTCAGCATCAGTATACTAACTGTTGTTTCGTTCATTTTATCTGTGTAAGCATTACTAGGCAAACAAATAATTGCGGGCCCACCCACAAAATTAAGGCACGAGCCGCCACTGCACAGTGGTCGATTTTTTGAATCTAGCTGGACAAAAATCAAAATTTCAACATCGTTATTTTTTGGCAAAATATTTTTTTTGGCAACTGAAATATCTACAAAGCAAGAAACCATGTCTAATTTAGATAGTTAGTTCGTGGAATTTTCCCTATAAAGGATAGAAGTACACGGATTGTAATTGTAAATTTTATGATGCTTTAGAAGGGAGATAAAGGACTTCGGCTACTTGTTGTCTCTGTTGTTTTAAAAAAATTGTGCTTATATATTGTCATTGTGTCATCCAAGCTCATTATTCTCTTAAAAAGCCATACATTAAATACGAATTTTAAATATATTTTAAACTACGTGAAAAATTAATGAATTTTATGCCATAACACTAAAAGTTATTGGAGCAGCAAAAAAATGCTCCACAAGTCTCCGCCCTCTAAATTATATTTTTGTATACCGGATATGTTGACAAATGAGAGTACAAAAGATCATACCCGGATCTTTCCGGCAGTATGAGTAATGTGTCTTGGAACTGTGAACTTTTTGTCTGAAACGATGAATTTATAATCAGAGAAATTTCTTTTTCGGGTGTGCGTGGGGGGGGGGGGATACTTTTTATCCACCGCCTGTTGTTAAATTTATTTGCAAACCTTGTTTTATCAGCCTTGTATTACTATTAAAAAAATATTAGCGTTCGAACGTTTTAGAACGTAGTTTAGATTGTAATAACAGCATTTACGTCTCAACATGAGTAATAGAAAAATATTTGTCTACAATAATTGGTGTTTGAGTGCTACGTTAAATACTAAATTATTATTAAAAATTATTATCAAAGATACAACACATTTTAATGTTTGGAGTATGGATAAGTGCAAGAATAGTGCAGAAAGTTTTGCAATTGAAACTATAAATGACCTTAAGGATAGTATGAGATTAAGCGTTAGAAATACTATACTAACAGGTTGTGTGTACGATTTAACGAAACGTGGTGAAAGCGCTCTTCTATTTCTACTAAAAGGGAAAAAAAAATATACATACGCATATACTTTGTAAACAAATTCCATTTGTTTACAAAGATTTATTATATTTTACTTCACATGCATTATTCGATGCATAAGACTCCCAGTTTCTTTGTCAATACAACAAAAGTCTATAGATCGCGGTTGACCAACTTTTTTTTCAAAGAATCAGGCATCAACACAAAACTATAAAACGAAAAGCTACGCCTGTAATTCAAAGCACTAACTCAAAAAAAAAAAAAAAATAAATAAATAAAATAAAATAAAGAAATGACACTCTAAATAGTTTTCGTTTCGCAGGAAAACGAGATAATGCAGAAATTGCTAAGTACGTTCTCGAAAAGGTACTACTAAAATTTAAGTTTTTTCGAAATGCTATAGTAAAATAATAGAAACTAAGTTAAATGCAATTCAAGGAATATCAGTATTATAAATGTTTTTTTCTGACATAAAGCTTTAATCACTTATAAATCAAATATTTTGAAACATTCGAAAACAATTCATGAAAACCATTTTCTGGGTTAAAAACATAGAAAGAACTTAATACATGTTATTGTTCGAGTGGTAACAAAGTATCCCTGTAACTACAAAGCACCAACATAATTCTAAGACCTAAGACATACGGGACTAGATGATCTGAAGAAACTGAGTTGCAATGGAAAAACAACTAAAATATAGACGGAAGTCCTTCAAACAGTAGTTCTAGTGCAGATCTTAGTCACAGACACTTCTTTTAATGTTGTTTTATGTTTATTATTGATATACCAGCAATATTGAAACTTGCGACTCGATTTGACGTGCCAAAGTATTTTTGTCCAGCTAGATTGGCAAAATCGACCACTGTGCACTGCTGGTGTTTTGAATATTTGTTTCACTTCATTGTCTAACTCTTTTTGTAGTTTGAAAAAAAATATTTCTCATGCAAATTTGGAAATTCTTACACTGAAAATGTGATATTATCAGGTATCAGCAGATAAAAAGCAGCTGCTGGAAGCCTTTTATTTGTAAAATTCCTTCGGGTCTCAAACTCTTGAGAATGCTGTTAGAACTTTCGATTACTCGAACTACCAATAACACTAAGTTTTTAGTTTGTCCCTTGGGACTTCAATTTATGGAGCTTCAGCTTCATGTTTAGTAGCATGGGTGCCTTGCTTTTGTCACGCTCTGTATTTACACATCAGTTATTTTGATTGACAGTTTGTTAAAATATGAAACTGAATTTAACTTGACGAAATGTTTTACATTGTTTTACTGACACTTCTTTTTAATTTCAGATACAACAAGACATCACATTAAAGGTGCCACTAATAACGATGTCGGGAAAATTACGGCCACCTGGTTAAGACATGCAACAGAGAGGTTACAAAAAAAAACTAAATTGAATGTAAATATAAATGTATGAATGTAATAAATAAAAGTGTTTAAAGTGTTAGTTTTTCTCATTTTTAATATTGTGAAAGTACCTTTTACGCTAATTCATTACCAAAGTTTTAAGTCTTTAGAAGTATTTCTTAAGGATTAATTATTTAATTTATGGAAATATTAAAATGGGGACAATGTATGCATACATTTTGAAATTTTTACATTTTTTCTGCATATATTGTTCATGCAGTATTTATTTGTTAAGTAAGAAAATTACTTATTTGTGAAGTAGTACTCCTGGGTAAAATTGGATTATAAGTGTAACATTGAGGATACAAAACAGTCGAGCAACACTGATTCAAAAATTTATTAAAAATGTTTAACTAAAGGATAGTTTTGCACTGAAGTATATGACCTATGAGTCTTTAATGTGAGGACTGCTGTCTTGGATATGTATAAAAAAAAAATTGCTGAAAATGAATATATGAAAATTGCTTGGATGGCATTAATGCATTACTTCATAAATCACCTTTACGATTACAAAGTCACTTATTAGATTCAATTCTCCACTGTTATATGTGCGTTCGCAGTTCGAACAAATTAAAATCGGCAGCCGATGTAAACTTAAGCCTTCAATTGACATTTTGAGATACATCCATTTCACTTAGGAACTATTCACCACAGAAACTTTTATTTAATATGTATAAATTTTATGGATCAATTTATTCTGACACGAACAGGCTATCTTCCTCTCTCCTAAAGAGCAAGGTTGAAAAAATGTGCTAATGCTATAAAAATAGCTAAAAATATTTTATTTCTTGAATCAAAAGGGTTTTTTTCATTTCAAAAGGATTAAAATTATTAATGCATAATTTACATCAAGTTACATGCCTTTATCATCTTCCCCGTAAAAGAAAAACATCTATACAACGAGCGTGCATTCAATAATAAAGCTATTTTGTACTATAATAAGAATATTTTGAAATAAACTGATATAACCACACTGCATTTGTCCTATAGAGAACCAAAATAGAAATGAAATAGAATGTTGAACTCGATATATAGTCCGTATAATGTTCTAAAGAGAACTAAAATTTGAACAACTATAGTACATAGGACATCAATCAGACGTTTGATATAGTCCATTTAAGGTCCTGGAAAGAGCCGATGAATGAGCGGCTTTAGTTCGTAGGTCATCTTTTGTTCATTTGAATTAGTCCATTTAACGTCCAGAGGGCCAACAAAAAAAAGCTTGGTCCTAGACATAGCCAATAAAAGAACGTCTGACATCATTTGAACAACCTGGGGAAAATGTTTTCTGAACGTCCTGAGGACCACGAAAGGCTTAAGTCCTCGGGATAGCCACTTTTCCGGGGTGGACAACTCAGGGACCAACTGGGGAAGAACACTTCGCGGACATTGCACGATCCCTAGGTTGTCCCTCGATCACCGCGGGATGAAATTTAAACGTCCAAAGGATGACTTAATATTTTGAGTTAGTCCTGAAATTACATTTCTATGACGTCCAAAGGACAAAGTAGTGCTGTTTGGGTTGCTTCTGAAAATAAGAAAAAAAAAAGTTATTGCTTAGCTAAAAAAAAAGATGTTTCCCAAATAATTTCTTTCTTCCTGATATTTTCTTTTTGCATTCCATTTTCTCTGCAAATGAGAAGGTATTTTTCTGATGCCTTTGATCAAATATGGCGACTGTGTTTCACAGCGACAGAAGTCCGTTCGCTTTTGAGGTCAAAAAACGATCTTTTCCTCCCCACCGTGCTTGTCCTCAAACGTACTTTCATGTAGCAATGAATTGTCTGTCCATAAATTTTACTGTAAGTTTAGATCCTGATATAAGTGAAGCGAAATCTGACTTCAAAACGGAACTCGTTGAGTTCCTGCCCCCCCCCCCCCGACCTACACGATTCTTTAAAATTCAACATCGTTTTTTAATTTGTTTTTCTTTTGCATAAAACTCCTCGAAAGAAAAAGATTCAAACAAGTTTTAAAAGAAAAAGGAATCAAATGAAGCGGGTAGGAGGGGGAGGAGACCAAATGTAAAAGGCAAATCTGCCTATGCCGGGGAAAAAACCATCAAAAAAACCATCGAGTCTATCTTTTTGTCGTTCAAGGTCATATTTTATCAGATGACGGAGTCCGCGCACATGCGCAGTTACACAAAATTCGCCGCTCACGGTTTTAACGTTGAGAATTCATCTAATTGGTCAACACAATGCAACTTGTTGGAAATTGTAATTGACAAATCAGATTGCACCCAATAACGAAGTAGAAATAACGGCGGAAGTGTTTTCGTTCTTCCCAGATCGCGGGAAAAATTTCAATCGGTCCGGAGCGCTAAAATCCATGATAAACAGTCAGTTTCCATGACTTTTCGACATTTTTCGCTGAAATCCATGACTTTCCATGACCAATTTTAATCATATTTGAAATCCATGACTTTCCCTGACTTTCCATATGCGCGGACACCCTGGTTGTATTAATAAGCACCCGTGCAATACCGGGTAATAATCTAGTTTGTTCATAACAGAGAGCATATAAAGAAAATTGTTTTAAATTGTGTTATCAAAGCTCAATCTAGAAAACAAGCAAACAAGTGAGAACGCTTCAGATCCAAAAAATAGATAAAAATATATTGTCATACATTACATACATAAATCAAAAATCAGAATACATCGATATGATTTCTTGTCATGATGTGAAAATTACAAAGCCACCTTTTACACGTAATTTAATTAACAACACAATATTTACAAAGATTACAGGAAGCTGAGAATTTAAATGTGATTTCTGAATGCGCTCTTTTTAAACTTCCATTCAAGACACAACTAGTTGAAAGAGCTTTGAAATAAGTCACAAGCTCTTCAAATTTGGTATGTAATCACAGGAAAAGAAAAAGGTTAGTGTGTGAAAACGAGGATATCTGACAAAAAAAAATCTGATCAATTTACGACACAGAGAAACAATTTAACTGTTAAAGACATATATAAGAAATGTAAATATGTGCTCGCTTTGATCCGAAGGAAGGGCTCACGTGTAGGATTCGAATTGAGGCCACCTTCTCGTGGTGAGTCCTGGGCAGTTTCACATGATTTGGCAAAGAGTTGCACAGTTCAAAGTAATAACAAAATGAATAAAAACAGGTTTGAAGACACTTCAAGTGAATAGTGAGAAGAAATACTGAGTTAAAAAATGTTGAAATATCAGAAATTTTGGGAAATTTGATGAACTTTGAGCGTAATGCACAAACCGAAATTATAATCTAAAGTGGTTTTAAAAAATTCCTTGTATATTTCAAACTTTTTTCCTCCATTTAATAACCACCCGTCACTAGTTATATCATTTTCAATATTTTTTTACAAATTTTGAAAAATCTAAAAAAAATCAAAACTTTCAAAACTTTAGGGCAAATGCGCAGACTAAAGAAGACGTCGCAAAAATGAAATATTTTACAGAATTGTTACTTATCCTCATTCACAGTAAATGAAAGGTACCCGTTTACGAAAATCAAAAATTCATTTTTTTCGCTCCACCCTATTATTCAATTCATATTAAAGCAATTTTTCATTTATTTTTTTCTACAAAAATTTTTGAATAGCCAAAAAGTCACCTTTTTTGCGTGTCCCACCCTGTTTCTAAAATGTAAATAAATAATTTTAAAATTTACGTGAGCATTGCACAAATTCCACTTGTAGTGTTGAATTATGTATAGTTATTGATAGCGTAAAACGACGTTCATACGATGTTCGATCGAGTTCTCATGCCTAATGTAATATAATGTATTAGAATGAAGTTGGTATTCAAATTAGGTAGACGCTTCTCAACTCTTTTGATTCTGCTTGCAGTTTTAGGTTGGCATCACCAGATGCCCAATCGTATGCAAATGACTGGTAAATAAATAGTGAACGATTGGACTCGTTCTTTCTCTTTTTCATTGCTGCCCGCTCAGAGGTAGGTCCGGCAGTTTTTTTCTCCTTTGGATTATGGCCAGGGTTTTCCTTAGTTGAAATGGTTCGTGTAATGTTTTTACTTTTAAATGTTTAACCAATAAATTCTTGGTTATCTTTTTAAATGAGTGTCCGAACTTTCTTAATCTCAAACACGTAGCCATAGCTTCTACTTCGCTGTATTATCGCTCTGCAGTACAAAATAGTATCATATTAGATTGACTCTAGGTGCTTAACCTTTTAAACTTAGCTTGTTTTTCTGAAACATGGAAGTTATTCAAAGGGGTTTGGAACTTAGAAGTTATCATTTGGGTTATGGGCCCAGATAACTCGTAGTTGCAGTAGAGCAGTATTAGGCAAGGAGGTTCGTTTAAGGAGGTTGTAAATTAGTTCTGTTTGTCAACAATAAACAAAGTTTTTCATTCATGTTGAAGTTATTTCTTTGTTATTGCTGTAAAATTTCTGATAATCCTTGATAAAATTCATTTGTTTGCTCGCTTAGTGCTTCTTGTCACTCTCTCGGTTTGAAAAAATAGACCCCCCCCCCTTTTTTGGGGTGTAGCATACTTAAAGTGAGTTCCCTCTATTTTTAAATTAATAAGCTCCTAACAAAGAGTAAGTATGATTTTTTTAGATTTTTTAAAGCATTTTTATAGAGTTTGTGAGTCGAAAATGCCAGGTTTTTGGAGAATCACCCAGATATGAGCATTTAAAGGATTGAGTGGCCGCCATCTTTGATGACGTCATAATGGGAAAATGTAACAGGTGGCGGATGTCCACCCGAGTTCAAAATACTTCCTAGGGCACCTACAAAACATTTTTGAAAAAAATTTCTCCGTCCTCAAACATTCCTACAGAAGTGCTTTCAGATCCAGGACTATAACTCAGAGTACTGGAAGTACCATTAAAAGAAATACAAAAGATTTTATCCTCTAAATAATCTGTTTCATAAACTACTCTCTAATCCCTATTAATTCAAAAAAATATTTTTCTTCTTGAAGAATAATTTTAATTTTTTCTCAAAAGTACTTTATAATTTTTAACCGTTTTAATAACTATATTTATTAATGTTTAACTAGAAATGTACAGCAAAACCCCTCTAAGAGGCCACCTTTTTGTTCTGTGAAATTTTGACCGCTCAGAGGGGGTTGTTGCTTTGAAGGGTTTTCACTAAAATTATAATTTCTGTAATACCTAAATATAAGCAAGTATAACAAATATTTTCCATTTAAAACGAAGCTTGACACTTTTCTAAAAGTAAAATAGAAACTTATTTGATGTTTTAATACATTTTGTAAAGACAGTACAATTTGTGATTCAAGTTTTTACTCTTCTCGGAAACAATTATTCTCATTTCAGATCACTGACCAACAAATGAACTAGTGTGAATGAACTTTTTATTCAAAAATCCTCCCAATCCTTCCCCTTAATTTATCTTACGCGAGAACAGATTTTTCTGAAAAATTGAATGAATAAACCCACTCGGCACTGGAGGGGGAAATTTTAATACTAGGTCTATGGGACAAAAAGTGCGTGTGTGTGATCGCTTAGAAGAGGTGAACACTTAAGAGGTTTTAATGTATTTAAAACTGATCAACTAAATAAAACAAGTCATTAAACATTAACTTTAATTAAGTTTAAGTGAAGTCTCTCAACAAAATTTTTAAAATAAGATGTAAAGTAAAAGACAAAAACTGGAAAAGTAACGTGAGTCACGAAACTATGTAACATGACTCAGTCAAAATATTGATTAACTTAATGACTGCAGAATGAAATTTATATTTGTGTTTATCATAAATTAGAAATATGTTTTGTTCTATGAAAAGCAATTTTTCAATGTTATTATTGTGAAAGAGTAGAAATCCTAGCTTTTTAGTGAACCAAAAAAATTGAGTTCCTTTTTTTTGTAACATGAGTCATGATGTTAAATTAAGGTTTAAATACCATCTATTTCTATTAAAATTTAAAATGATATAACCTCTAGCTTCTCACTGCATCCCAGATGACTGTTTAGAGCTTTATTTAAATCCGGTACGATATTTCTTTAATACCGTTGCATAAGTAATAATTTTTACTTATGTAAAATCACGTCAAATAGTAACGTGGACTCGCCCTAATGCTGCTTCAACGGTGTGAAACATTTTCTGCCAAGACATTCGAGAAAAACTATATAAGTTACCACTAAGGCCCAGCGATCATATATAGATTCAGCATGTTTAAACTTAAGCTATTATTCTAATTTTAATCATGCATAGCAATTAAAGAGGCATTGAAAATGTGGAATACACTAGAAAAGGACAATTTGCTTTAAATTTTTTTCTGTTATACCCAGAATTGAAAACTGCACAATGAATCTGCAGAATGGCAAACTTCAGACGTTACTTACTGGACTGACCAGGAAGAGAAAGGTTTTTTTTCGGGAGGGGGGAGGGGAGTAGCCAAGCCTATAAGGAAACCAGCCAGCAAGAATAGGAAATGATAAAAAGGTATTGTTTTCAGTGAGCGGTCTGAAAAGAGGTGATCTATAAATAGAGCACTGGGCAATAAAGGATTAAATGAACTATACAGTTAGTATTTAGTACTTGAAAGAGCCAAATCACCACACGGTAATTAAAAGAAGAAAGTTTAATCATATATTTAGCTGCTAAAGCCACAGTATTAGATTAGAACATCATATCAAAAGTCCTCAGTATTAACCTGAACATTTCTCCATTCAATCATTCATTAAAGTGTGTGATGAAAGTTTCAAGCTATATATCACATATTTATCATGCAGCACATACTCAGGGGTCTGTCCAGCATTTTTCAAGGTCCTATTTCATTAGAAAAACGAATATTTTTGTGATACTTCAAAATGTGAACTAAAAGTAATGTGTCAATACATATTACATTTCCAATTTGTGCACTACTTTATAAACAATTAAGTTTGTGAAAGGTTTGATTTGGTCAGTCGAAATTTTGTAATGGATCCGTTTTAGTTAATCTGAATTCAGCGAAGATCCAAATTTTCCCTGGCCAGACCCAGTCACATTTGACATTTTTTTTTTTTTTTTTACTTAAAGCAAAATTTTCAATGGGTAAAACCAAACATACTAACCTATCCTGTTTATCGATCTGATCTCCATAACCAACAGTATCAACGATAGTAAGCTTCAAGTTAACATTTTTTTCTTGAAGATCTGTTAAAATGAAAGGACTACTGTTAATGAAAAGTATTAAGCAACAGTTTTAAAGAAGACTATTGATTTTTTAAAAACTAATTAAATAATTAACACTGGAAAAGAGAGGTCACATATTGAATTATATCGTAGCATTTTTATAACAATTCCTAAAAAAATACATCATCAATAGGGTTCCACACATCCTGAGTGCTGGTTCACTTGAGCAGCTAAAAAAAAGGCCTTGCGGACTAGTTCCTTTAAAAACAAGAGAATAAAATACAACACTAATATTATTTTTAAACTAGAAAATAATTACTCTTTCTGTTGTCTTAATAATTCCAAATAAAATTATATTTTACAAGAAAAGTAAGATTGACTAACAAAAATTGAAATTTCTCAGTCAATGAAAATTTATAATTTTACCAACATGTTATTGATGGTGACACATGCGTAAAATGATGAAAAAAATTAAAAAGTTAGCAGTGGAAATTAAAAAAGAGTACTGTATTTTGCTCAGAATATTTTTTCTGTGCAAGATAGCAAAAGTGCCAAATAGGTGAATATTATTTGAAATATTTGAATCAAAAGAATGGGTGATTCTCAGTAAAGAAAATTCTGAAGTTTAACATGGTGGTAATGAAAACCAAGAAAAAAAGTTCTCTGATAATTTCCCTGATTTTATTATTGTAACATAGCATAACATTTAAAAACTGTTGCAGCATGTTTCAAAGAACCCCTTTTCCAAACTGGAAAAACGAGCTTATGAATGAATAGCAGTACCGTAAAATGGGGTGTTCATCTTTGATTGTAAAAAAAGTAGTTAAAACATTTTTTTTAATTTGATTTTTTGGGTAAAAACTTCGGTCTTGCTTTGCTTTTGATATTTCAAGCAAAGACAAAACATTTTGAACAGTTATTTATATATATAGGAGCTTAGGGATGTTCCGAATCAAACCAATGATAGGGGTAAATCGGAACACATATCAAAATTTTTATTTTTTTCAATTTAACCTGTAATAGGTCTCACAAACATGAGTAATATTGATGGGGGAGAATAAGAACAGATTTGTCAAAATTCAAAATGATTTTGAACTTATGAAAAGTTAAAATTAATTTTAAGAAATGCTTTTGAATTGAAATACAAAGATTTAACATAAATTGAAGTCACTCATGTCGTAAACAAATATGTACTTGTCCTTAAAACTGGCAGTTGTGGCTTGGCTTCAGTTTTTTCATAACATCTTCTGGGATGAACGCCATCTTCTCTTTAGTTTCTTGAAATCTCTGGCTTTCGGGGATTGTCCTGTAAGATTTTCCCACTTATTCATCACTGTCTGTGTGCTGGACTTTTGCCCTACATAAAGTCTGTATGACTTTTCCCCATGTATTTTAAGCAAAAAGAAGTCTCCTGGAGCAAAAATCTTTTTAAATCTGCAACTTTCTGTCATTCTGAGATCTAGTTGCTCACGAGACGAGATAAACAGTAATAAATCCTTGTCCTGATTAGAAGAATTGGGGTTAGAATCTTGATTTTTCAAACAGTTACCTTTAAATAAGTTTGAATTGGAACAACAGAACAATGTGTCCCGATTCACCCCGAAAATTCTTATCCTATGATATTATGAAGAATTTTTCATTTTTATGCCACAATTAAAATATGTAGTCTCTTCTAATGTGGTACTCGGTTGCTCAGATATATGCATAGTTAAACTATACTCTTCTTAGATTTGAAATGTAAAGGGGTCTGTACTTACAAAGTTTTGCAGATCATGAATACATGATGTTTTTTAGCGTCTCGCTTGCAGCCTTGCACAGAAGCCAATGGTGTTGAAGAATGACAAAAATATTTTTCCTACTTCTTTTTATATTATTACCTTTCTAAAAAAATTAATAGCCAAAAATAATATGGTAAAATACATACGGTATATTTATGAAGAATTTCTTTGTATGATCAGGAAGTTTTGTTCTGAATCACCTCTCCGTTCTTTACACCCCGTTTTACAATACACTGAAACTAATAGTTAAATAGCCATTTTTTAAAAATCTGTTACACAGAAAAAGGATTGTGCCCTGCTTTAACATTTCATTCATAAGATTTTCAGCACTAAAGTAGTCCACTTATATTTTAATCAGATATTGAATCAGATATCAGATATAAAAACTAAGAACTTTTAACTAAAATAAGCAAAACACCAACATACCGAAATAACACAACAAATACAGTCGAGAACCAATTATCGGGGATGTTCGTGACCATGCCTATCCCATATAGCGGAATTTCCTGGTTTTTTGGATCACTAGGAAGCGATATTTGCCAATTGCTCATAAACCCAAATAACTGCGTATAACAGGAGCTCAGCAAAGGGGTTTTGTGGGGTTGAGTTAATCCCCCTCAGAAAGTTAGGATTTTTTCTTATTCATGAAGGTTCAACTACCAAAAAAATAGAAAAGTTATTTCATGCGCAGACTTGATATTAGTATTTGATCGTTAGCATTTTTCGGCCAATGCCGATTCTTGGCCAATGATTCAAAAATGGCTGATTGCCAATTATTTTTCGTTATGAATGGCCGTTGGAAAAATTCAACAAATGGTAGCTGAAATGTGTGTTTCAAACATTTTTTAAGAAACAATAGTGCATTCAGTACACTGTAGAATTTTATGACAAGTAATATTTTTAAAAAAATCCGGTGCATACTTGATTTCCGTGCTCAACCAATGGCATTTTTCTGCCTATGAACCGATGCTGATTGTTTAAAAACGGTAGATGGCGAGGTTTTCTTTCTCAAATGGCCGATGGCAGATGGAAAAACTTAAATGGTTTTTTAGGGCACAAAAATGTGTTCAGTACATTCTAAAAAAAAAACTGTAACAAGTCGTACTTTTAAAAAATACACGTTCAGACTTGATATTAGGGCTCGAAAGACTACATTTGTTGACCAATGGGCCAATCACGATTTTTGGCCAATTTTAAAGTCAATCGATCGCCGATCCGTTTCGAATGCTGACGCCGATAGAAAAACTTAAGAAATGGTAGCTGAAATATGTGTTTCAAACATTTTTTTATTAACTAAAAGGTATTCAACAAGTCCAGTGATGTGAGTCGGAAATATTCCCAGTGGGAAGGAATTTAAAAAATGAGAATATTTCCTTGGCCATCTTACCTTCCCAAAAATTGAGAATTTATGGGAATTTGTCAAAATACAGAGTTTTTTTTTTTTTTTTTTTTTTTTTTTTTTTTTTTTTTTTTTTAACGCTTGCTTAAAATTCTGGTACTTTAAATAAAATCTATTGTAACAAAATTTCCCTTTTTTAAATACTGGAAATCATTATTTAAGGAGGTATTATAGTATATCTATACTTATTTTCCATACCTATACCATAATAAAATTACCTTTCATAAACAAAACTTCCCTTTTTATGAAATTCTTCCCTCATTCCAATATTAATACAAATTCAGGAGTCTCTTTCTTTAAGGTTTTCATTAACCTCTCTGATTGGTGATGGTTACAGAGAAAATTTTTATGAGTAAAAGGAGGAAATGTCTCTCCAACTGTGTAGTTTACTTCTACTAATAACTTCTACTTTGCATGATTTTCACTTTCATTCTTCTTTTTACTTTTATTTTCTGTTTCAGCATCAATGAAAGTCAGCTAGTTTGTTATCCTTGCGGAATGGTTTCACAACCGTCAATTTTCAGCCGAATTTGTATAAAGAAACATTTACCATTGTTTTTTTTCCCATCATTAATTTTTATTTTTCTATTGCAAAACTTTCCTCAATAGCGGACATCTCAAAAAGCAGACAATTTTCTGAGTCAACATAGGCAATTCCATATAATTCATTCTGAATCGCGGACTGTAATCTAAACCAAAAAGGTTCCTTCTTGAGTGCTTTCACAAAATGTTCTGCTAGCTAACCAATGTTTTAATGTTCCAGGAGATGATGAAATAAGTCAATTTTGGATCAACGAGTTTTATTTCTCAAAGCACAATTAATTGCAGAAATTCTTCTTTTGGAGGATGTTGTGGGTTGCACCACTGGAGGACCTGTTTATGGAAATACATTCAGAACTTACAGTGAAAAGCTTCATTTATTTTTTGAGGGTAGTTTCTGTATTTATATTGAGAAATAGACTTTCAAAATGTCAAAAGAAATTATTAGTTAAGTGAATATTTATTCACTTGTGTTCATTTCCTACCTGATGTATGTCATCTTTATTTTATTTAAAAAGAAAATCATTAGTTACACTTCTAAAATGAGATACCGTAAAATGGGGTGAATCGGAACACTTTTCAGCTTTGATTGTAAAAAAAGCAGTTAAAAGATTTTTTCGAATTTGGTTTTTTGGGTAAAAACTTCGGTCTTGCTTTACTTTTGATATTCCAAGCAAAGACAAAGCATTTTGAACAATTATTATTAAAATATATAGGAAATTATTTGTGTTCCGAATCACCCCGCTGATAGGGGTCAATCGGAACACATTTTAAAGTTTTTCTTTTTTTTTCAATTTAACCTGTAATAGGTCTCACAAACATGAGTAATATTGATGGGGGAGAATAAGAACAGATAATTACTGTCATATAAATGCATAATTTCAATACCAGTAAACGTGTATAATTTGCCAAAATTCAAAATAATTTTGAACTTATGAAAAATGAAAAGTAATTTTAAGAAATGCTTTTGAATTGAAATACAAAGATTTAACATGAATGGAAGTCACTCATGTCGTTCACAAATATGTACTTGTCCTTAAAACTAGCAATTGTGACTTGGCTTAAGTTTTTTCAGAACATCTCCTGGGATGAACTCTGCCTTTTCTTTAGTTTCTTGAAATCTCTGGGTTTCGGGGATTGTCCTGAAAGATTTTTCCACTTATTCATCACTGTCTGTGTGCTGGATTTTTACTGCATAAAGTCTATGTGACTTCCCCCTCGTATTTTAAGTAAAAAGAAGTCTCCTGGAGAAAAAATCTTTTGAAATCTGCAACTGTTTGTCATTCTAAGATCTAAGTTACTCAGGAGAAGGGATAAACAGTAATAAATCCTTGTCCTTGTCTTGATTAGAAGAATTGGGGTTACAATCTTGATTTTTCAAACAGTTTCCTTCAAATAAGTTTGAAATGGAACAACAGAACAAAGTGTTCCGATTCACCCCGCAAATTTTTTTCCTATGGCATTTTTCAGAATTCTTCATTTTTATGACACAATTTATAAAAAATGTAAATTCCAATGCGGTATTCTGTTGTTCGGATACATGTATAATTGAAACATAGCACTCTTAGTTTTTAAATATAAGAAGGTTTGTTCTTGCATATGAAGTTTTGCAGTCTATGGAAATGTGATGTTTTCTAACATTCCACGTGCAGCCCTCCTTAGAAGCCAATAGCGTTGCCAGATTGACAAAAGTAATTTTTTCCTACTTCCTATGATCTTACCTTACTAAAAAAAAATTCATGTCTAAAAATACCCAATAGTTTATTTATGAAGAATTTCTTTGTACGGTCTGGAAGTTTTGTTCCGATTGACCCCGTTGTTCCTATACACCCCATTTTACGGTACATTGAATAATACATAATTATAGATATTCCAGTACCTGATGACAACAGTATATATTTAATGATGTATTTTTGAAATTGCAAAATCCTCACAACTTTTTTTTCATAGATTTAGTCACCTCCCAATAATGGAGAAAGCTTTCGGTCTCATGACTGTTCGTTATGTGAAGGTATGTTCTCTCATGAATTACACTTTAACTTTTGAACTCAAGAAGTTTTTAAATTTTGTTAATCAAATCAGGATGATATTAGACTATTGTTTAACAATTACTTGTTCAGTAATAGGTATTTTTCAACTATTTATGTCATAAATCATAACTTACCATAAATTCCTGGGAATATATGAATTTTGGGAATATTCCCTCGAGTATAAATTCCCAGGAATTTTACATTACTAGACAAGTCATATTTAAAAAAAACATGAACAGATGTATAAATATAATAGCAATATAGGGGCAACCGCCATATTTCCATTTCAAGTTTTTAAATGAAAATATTGCATCGAAAATCACAGAACAAGCGGAGAAATGCACGGATGGTCGAAATATGTTTCTAATTAAAGAAAAGGTAAAAGAGAGTTGGAAGAGGTGGTTTTTAAATAGTTGTATTTTAAAGTCAATTAAGTAAATAAATGTTCAAAGCAAAAAAAGCGGAAGTTAAGCAGAAGTTTATCTACAGATGTCAAAAAATGAAAGAATAAGAATGTAAACCGAAAATATTACTATCGAAAAATAAAACTGTCAAACATTTATGATAAAGAAAAACTTAAGGAGGTTTTCCTACAACATATTTTTTACTAAAAATAAATTTAATTCAAAATGGGGAAGGAAAGCAGTCCCTGATGTTAATCCTTTTCTTTTAAATGCCTAAAATGCATGTTTATAACTTTACTCTTGAGGGTAAGTCCTTAAACCCCATCAGGCAGAGGTTCTAGTTTAGCAATTTTACAGTTATTACACTGCATTTTAACTAGTTGATTACTGTACATTAGGGTGGAGCGAAAAGTTTTGGAATTTTATTCTGTAATACCCGGCAAAAGCTGTGCACAATACACATGTAAAATATTATCAAGTTTGAACAACTCCTTTAGGGTC
Organism: Uloborus plumipes; assembly: GCA_038373865.1. Classification (NCBI taxonomy): domain Eukaryota; kingdom Metazoa; phylum Arthropoda; class Arachnida; order Araneae; family Uloboridae; genus Uloborus; species Uloborus plumipes. The sequence goes on from JAXGGA010000637.1 coordinate 57,813, forward strand.
CTATCTAGGGATGCACCGATAAGCAAATTGGCCGATTACCGATTACCGATTAATCGGCTAATGATAATCGGCCGATTAATCGGTAGAGCCGATTATTTATTAAGATTATTTTTTTTTAATATTACAGAACTCGCCCTCACTGTTTTCCCCCTTTCTTTTGCAATTCGGATTTCAGAAATAGCTACTTATTTCTTAATGAGAGAAGATTTGTTTTTCTCCATTTTTCTAATTTTCTAAAAATTCATAATATCAAAAGTTTGTCAAATTTCTTTGAACCAATCATAATATTTTTGTGAATAAAATAGCATTAAGAGCCTAGATATGAAAACTATTTTAAAAAAATAGGGGGGAGCTGTGTGTGTGGTGAGCACTATAATTTAGGGGACTTCTTAATTTAAAATTAATTTTTCAATTATAAGTTGTTATTTATTTCAAGTCTTTAATTCTTTGAAAATTAGAGCGTATCTAAAAGCATTAAGCTAAGGAGAAAAGTAATGACACACATTTTGACAATATTGCAAAAATGCTGCAATGTTGTCAAAATTTTTTTCCAATCATCCTTTTTTTTTCCAATCAGTTTTACGCGTTATATGGAGTATTTATTTTGTTTCTACTTTGTTCACTTTCATACTGCATGTTATTCTAGAAAATTACATTTATTTACTGTTACACAACTGTTTATCATAGATTCTTGGTGAAGGTATACTTTAAAAAGTAATATTAAAAAAAATTTTTTTTGCCGATTAATCGGCAAGATTTTGCCGATTATTAATAATCGGTAAGGTGGCCGATTATGGCCGATTAATCGGTGCATCCCTAGTCCTATCCTACCAGGGCTTGAATTTCTCTAAAAATACGAAAAAATGTCAATTTTCTAAACATTTTTGGAAAATACAAATAATAACCATTTTGGTTCTGTTACCATTAAAATGCTTCCTTTTAACACTTTTTTCATGCATATTCAAAATTATTTAAATTTTATGTAATATTAAGTTCGTACATAAAACGTAAATTTCCGTGAAATTAACCAAAATTGACTTTTTTCACCATTTTTTGTACATAGCAATATTTTTTTTGTGATCCAGATACAATTTTTTTTGCAATGAATGGGCAAAATGCAGCTTTTGGTTGCATATGCAGTTATATTTCGTTACATTAACAGCCCAGAACGCACCACAAGGAGGTAGCTGCATTTCGGGTGTCAGTCTGCCTTTCCCATCCACCCAGCCACGTTATTTACATATTTGCAACACATTTATATGGATGCAATTTCTTTCTGATGTTAAACGGTTTCTCCTTTTGAATCAAAGTTTGAAGTTAGACCCATCACTCAGTTTTGCCATTGATGATTGCGAGCATAAAAATTTTCAGTTAAATTCATGTCTTGTCTCTTCCTTCAATAGCAATCTGCCATCTCAGTAACCTGATTTGTGCCCTTAAAACAGTCGGCGTGTAGAAGAAGTATACTTATTGAATCAGTGATAAAGTACAAGTTCTTGTTTTTGAAAAGTTAAAACTTATTAACGTTGCAAAACTCAGTGGAAGATATCGAAGCTTTAAAAACGGATTTAAAAAACGAGCAAAAGTACTTGATGGGCATTTTCAATGTAATAAAGAAAGAAAAAAGTGACCCTGATCTCACCATCAAAAATCGGAGACCTTTCAGTCATTAGCGTTCGTTAATTCGAGCTAACAGTTATGAATTTGTTAATTTTCAAGATGCATTTTTAATGAGATGAATTTACTCGTCAGTTATATCTTTAAATAATATGCTTCAGTATGGTTCAAGAAATTATAAATTTAAAAAACAGAAAGAAATTTTCTGCGAAACATGGAATGGTAGGTATAATGAAAGTTACGCAATCTATAATTCATTTCATTGATAATTTTCTCTTCTTCGTGGATCCGGTGATTCGAAGAAATGCCTGCTTTGTTGATTTTGTGAACTTGTTATTGGCCATGGCATCAGTGAACGATAGTCGAACTGTAAAGGAGTTGGGTTACAGAAAGTCATACAAGATCAGAAAGCACTTTGATAATACAATGAGAACTTTTATGACCAACATTAAGTTTTGAACGTTCAAACTATGAGATTTTTTAAATTAACATCATTAATGGGTGCTAAACAGCGTTAACCAGTCAATTCATTCCTCTAGTTCCAAACTTTTAAAGAATGTATAATTTTTAATATGATTACAGCTAGGGATGCACCGATTAATCGGCAGTACCGATTAATCGGCCATAATCGGCCGCTTTGCCGATTATTAATAATCGGCAAAATCGGGCCGATTAATCGGCGGGAAAAATATTTTTTAAATATTATTTTTTTAAGTAAACCTTTACTAGGAAATTATGATGAATAATTTTATTAACAGTAATAATAATCCTCACCGTTGATGTAAAGTTTTTAATACATTAATTCTCCTATTTTGAATAAAAATACATATAGTTAATATAGCAACATTTTTCATGCGTCGATACTTTTCTCCTTGCTTTTAGATAATCTTCAATTTTCACAAAGAATAAAAGTCTTGAATTACATAGCTACTAATAATTGAAAAATTGAAACTGAAAGAACTTCAAAATTGGATTGCTCGCCACACAGACTCCCCTCCTTTTTTTTTTTTTTTGAATTTTCATGTCTAGTTTACATAATTAGCAATGCGTTAATGCAATATTATTGACAAGAATATGAAAATTAGTTCAGAGAAATTTGATAAAATTTTGAAATTATTTTGGGAAAATTAGGAAAATGGTAGAAAAAATTAGGAACTATTTCAAAAGTTAGAATTGTAAAAAAAAACGAAGAAAAAACGGTAATGGTGAAATTGGTAGTACTGAAAACAACCATTTTAATCATTAATCGGCTTGACCGATTAATCGGCCGATTATCAACTGCCGATTAATCGGTAATCGGTAATCGGCCAATTTGCTTATCGGTGCATCCCTAATTACAGCTCCATGTTTCATGGCAATTTCATTTCTTTTTTTAAATTTCTAATTTCGTGAACTAAACAGAAGCATATTTCTTAATGATATAACTGATGCGTATCTTTATCTCATTAGAAATTCAGCTGGAAAATCAACAGATTCATAATTCTGTTAGCTCGAATTAATGAAAGCTAATGACTGAAAGGTCTCCGATTTTTGATAGTGAGATCAGGATCACTTTTTTCTTTTTTTATTACATTGACAATGCCCATCAAGTACTTTTACTCGTTTTTTAAATCCGTTTTTAAAGCTTCGATATCTTTCGAGTTTTCCAACATTAATAAGTCAACTTTTCAAAAACAAGTTGTACTTTATCACTGATTCAATAAGTATACCTCTTCTACACGCCGACTGTTTTAAGGGTTCAAATCAGGTTACTGAGACGGTAGATTGCTATTAAAAGAAGAGACAAGACATGAATTTAAATGAAAATTTTTATGCTCGCAATCATCAATGGCAAAACTGAGTCATGAGTCTAACTTCAAACTTTGATTCAAAAGGAGAAACCGTTTAACATCAGAAAGAAATTGCATCCATATAAATGTGTTGAAAATATGTAAATAACGTGGCTAGGTGGATGGGAAAGGCAGAATGACACTCGAAATGCAACTACCTCCTTGTGGTGCGTTCTGGGCTGTTAATGTAACGAAATATAACTGCATTTACAACCAAAAGCTGCATTTTGCCCATTCATTACAAAAAATAGTATCTGGATCACAAGAAAAATTATTGCTACTTGCAAAAAATGGTAAAAAAAGTCAATTTTTGGTTAATTTCACGGAAATTTACGTTTTATGTACGAACTTAATATTGCATAAAGTTTAAATAATTTTGAAGATGCATGAAAAGAGTGTTAAAAGGAAGCATTTTAATGGTGACACAACCAAAATGGTGATTATTTGTATTTTCCAAAAAATTTTAGAAAATTGACATTTTTTCGTATTTTTAAAGAAATACAAGCCCTGGTAGGATCCTAAAGGAGTTGTTCAAACTTGATAATATTTTACACGTGTATTGTAATTACGCATGCACAGCTTTTGCCGGGTATTACGGAATAAAATTCCAAAATTTTTGTTTTTCGCTCCACCCTACTGTACATTTCACAGTTTTAAGCTAGAACCTCAGCTTATATATAATGTAAAAACATGTTTACTTTTTGCCGTGTAGACTAACATGCTGATATATACGGTAACTATTTCAATGAAAGTGCATATAATTCTTAAACACTCATCGAAGAGATCGCTTGATAAGTGCCTATGTGTTGTGAACATTTTGGTAGCTGTCCGAAATTCCAAAATTCTTAACGGCGAAACATCAGCATTTAGATGTTTCCAGAGGCCAATATTTTCTTCAAGTAAGCAACAGTTGCCGATGCCGAAATAATGTATGAAGGCACATAGTGGGAGATGGCAGTTATGTCCTAAAAAAGTTATTTCGCAAATTCTTGTCCCACTCTTACACGAAAGAAAACCAATGTTAGTATACTTGGAGAAGTTAAAAGATCAAATTAAGAGGGACTCCACGAGATCCACAAGAGCTTTGGCTCAAACTGAGTTTTCAGAAAATTGTACTCTTGCATACCAAGAGGAGGTGCAAATTGTCCATCAGACAAATGATCATGTTCCAAGCTTTACAGTCGCGATCTTGCATCAAAATATAATGAAATCATGTACGATATGTTCACACTACATGCGGCATGATAAATATATAACACATATTTTCTTCAAAAGGCCTTTAGAGGTTTTGTGTCTTTAGCTGAAACACCTTGCTATTGTTGAAACTAAAGCACGTGGTTGTATCGTAAATAACGTCAAATGTACAAACACTGCATGCAGGAAGATAGCAGTCATCTTTATCCCAAAATGTTATGCTCTTACAACAGTGGATAAACTTGAATGAAGATAGTTTGATATCCATGAAATGCCTTCAACTCATTTAGTATTGCAATAAGATTGCAGGCAAGTATGGCATGAAATAATCTGTTATGTCTAACAGCCAACAAAAGATTCAACTAAAAAGCTAGAAAATCGGAAGACATAAAAACTGATTTAGATCCATCAATATTTGATGATCAATCCAAACCCTTCAGGTGCACAAGTGAGCTTTTAACCATCAGTAAAAACGAAATATGTAGTAGTATTGTGCTCCCAAAACATTCATTAGACAAAAAGGAGATATCACTTAATCCAGCATAACTTGCAACGAGCTGCAAGTACTTCATACAACTAAATATACTTATTTTAAAAAATTCCACTCTTAAAATTTATTTAAAATAAGCTGTAATAACAATCTGAAGGCTTTAGAACAAAATATAAGTTACTTAAACTCCAATAATTCAGAACTGATACGTCCGTTACTTTTTTGTGATACGTCCGTTACGACACGTGCTCACATAAACGGGCAATTTACACCTCTTCTTTTAAATGCATCAAAATCTTGTAGAGCTATATGTTTTTATCACACTCTGATAGATTGAAATGAATAGCAAGTAATTTTTTTGCATGTATAGTTTCAGAAATTTTTGAGGTGCTTCTGAAGGCCAAAAAACTTCTTTCATTAGTGTGTTATAGAGTTACAAAATTATAAAAAATATTATTTTTGAAAAATTGCATAATATATAAGTAGAGTCCATGTACTTTATAAACTGCATACAATGAAACAAGGATTTAGCGTGTTTGGGATCTTTGGAGGGTTTTAAAGCTTCAAATGATATGTCTGTTACGGTGGAATTGCCCATACAAAGCTAATATACTGTAACAATTAGAAAAAAGTCGGAAAAGTTTTGTAAGTCGGAAGATAATTCTTCAAGAGATAGACATCAAACCAATAGTATTTGTATCTGCTATCAATTATTGTCCATCTATAATTTTCTGGCAATTTTTTTGTGTGCATTACACCATGCGTTGGAGATCAATACAGTTTGCTTAATTTGTTGCAATTGTTCTTGTTTTCTTGGTGGCAAACTAGAAGGATCACATCCTACGATTTTCTCCAATTTTTTTTTGCTTTACAGCCTTTTTCAAATAATTAATATATCTTAGTTTGTTGATTTAATTTTTCCTTTTAACGAGTACACTGCCGTGGGTAGGTAAACGGCAGTATCTGCCAAAATGAGTTTTCTAGATATTTGAAGAAATGCGTTTTTGATTTCTCACGAAAATCAAGAAAATACTGAACTTCGAACATAGGCGATATTATGTGTTTATACCAAAATATTTCTTGCGTAATCGAAAGAATTTTGATTTCGCAATCGCAGAAAGAGGTAAAGCAGATACTGCTGTTTACCTGCCTTTTTCACTTGTAATCATCATACGGAATTGACTGGCAGTCGGCAGTAACTGCACAGTATGCTACTAAATGTCCAGTTATTTACATATTCGATAACATGCGGAGTAGATATGTTATTACGAAATGTGCTATTGCATAGTGAATGATATGTTTTATTTAAAAATATACATAAATACTGTGTATCACCTTGATATAGATTTAATATAAACGAACGCGAAATATAATTAAAAAATATAATGAAACTATTGTATTATGCAAAATATGAAGCAAAAGTGGAAGATTCTTCAGCCATTTTTACTTCCTTTTATGTAGTAAAGGAAGTATTGTGATCACGAAAAAAAATTCACTCAAATTTCGGTCTAAATTTTGATTTTGCTCACCCTCGAATGAATGTTGAGCGAATTTTGCGACCTATAAGCTCGTGCATACGTACCTACCAGCATATAAACAGCTGAAATATCCTTTTCGACCATGCCCTAGGTAATTACGACGAGTTTTCTCGTGACGTCTGTATGTACGTATGTATGTGCGTATGTATGTCGCAGGTTCTGAGGGGGGTCTAGTTGTGCACCTCAACTTGTGGTTGCATTCAAATGTTCCCAAGGGGGTCTTCTTCCTCTTTATGGGGTAAATCAATGTTAATTTCAATGCAGATCAAGTGATATGATTTGGGGCGACCACTTGGCGATATATCGCCAACCTTTTGGTCGGCAAGTGTTTGCCGAACAAATTTGGCGAAAAAAAATGATTTTTTTGAATTTGGATTCAATTTGGCGCTATTGGGGATACTTTGCGAAAAAATACGAATTCGGCCGTAAGAATTGCACGAAATTTGCTTTAAAAAACAATAAATTTTGCTAGTATACAAACTTGAAACTGGCCAAAATATTTTTTTTTACATACTTTCTCATGAATGTAGAATTATTAACCATAAAAAGGATTTCTGATAAAACATTTTATTGAAACAAAAAATTTTTTCAATTTATGGTGTCGGACGTATGAGCTGAATCTGAAAAATGAGACTTGCAAAACTAAACATTAACACTGTAACTACTTTTATGCCAAAGAACAATGATGAAAGATAAATAACACAGAAAAAAATTTTCAATTCAGAAGTATTAAGACTTGAAATATGGAATTTCGTATTGGTGTCGGCTGTAAAATCTTGGTGTCGGACACAATTTGTACAAAACTACATGGTGTCGGACGTAAATAAAAGTTTTAAATACCAAGTTAAATTAATTTTATTTTTGTCTGAATATTGAATAATATGGTAAAATACAATACATGAGATATTTTTAAATGTTACTTTAAATATTTTCAAAGATAAACTGTCCCTGAGTTCCAATTGGGATAGGCAGAATTTTTTTTTTTTTAATATTTTCTTTCAAACACAAGATTTTATCATCTTCCTTTAGCCTTTTAAAGTGACCTTCTGCCCTATGCATCACAGAGACTTCATTCTCTTCATGATTTAATTGAGTAATGTATCCTGGGTATAGGACGGACTGACTCATACAGATCAATAACCCAGTCATTCACTTTAAGATTTGATATAAAATCCATGTCTTTAAATTCATCGGATATATCACTGTAACAACATAACAGTCTTAAATGTTTTTGAAGAAAAAAATTCTGAAATACAAATTTCATAGGTGGAAATTGCTTTTTGAATGCTTAGAACTAGGGATGTACCGATTAATCGGCCATAATCGGCAAAATTGGGCCGATTAATCGGCTGAAAAATATTTTTCAGATATTATTCTTTAAAGTATACTTTCACTAGGAAACTATGATAAATAATTTTATTAACAGTAATAATAATCCTCACAGTTGATATAAAGTTTTTTTTTAATGAATTCTCCTACTTTGCATAAATATACATAGACAATGATGCAACATTTTTCATGTGGCGATAGTTTTCTTCTTAGCACAATGCTTTCAGATAACCTCTAATTTTCAAAGAATAAAAGTATTGAATTAAATTGCTACTGATTACTAATATATATGAATTAAAAGTACTCCTAAATTGGAGTGTTCACCACACATTCCCCCACCCCTCCTTTTTTTTTTATAAATTTTTATTTCCAATTAACATAACTAACAATAAACGTTAAAAATAAAAGTTAAAGTTTTCGACTGCTTTTTCTTACAAATAACTAACAATGTGTTAATAATATTATTGACACTAATATGAAAATTGCTTCTAAGAAATTGCTAAAATATTAAAATTATTTTGTGAAAACTAGGAAAATGGAAAAAAACTTCTCCCAGAAATGAATTACTTACTATTTGAGATAAAAAAACAGTGAAGGTAAAATTGGTAGTAGAAAACAATTATCCTTATCATTAATCGGCTCAGCCGATTATCAACAGCCGATTAATCGGTAATCGGTCAATTTGTTAATCGGTGCATCCCTACTTAGAACTACAAGGATTTTCTCCAAATATTGGAGCAAAGTTGCGGAATCCTGCATAATTTCTTGAGATGATTTCTAGTGTACATGCACGTCTTTAATTAATGACGAAGCTACAGATGCATACTCTCGTGGTGTACTGGTAAACACCTTTCCAGCTTTTACATTATTCCAGACTTATTTTTATTGTACCACCTATGCTGCTGACAACCCCTTTTTCATGGCACTTTGCGAAAAATACCAGATTAATTTCACATTGCACTTCTCTTCAAATAAATAAAAGTTGCAAAATAAATATCTTTGTTAAAATTCCGAACAGGGTCCATCTGAGAAAATTTGAATATTTTAAATATTTGGGTAATTGGCTTTAAGGTATAATCAAAAAGGCAACTTACTAATTTATGTACAGTGATTTTAGTGTGATCTAAAGTATCGGAAATTATGGCATAACTTTAGCGATTATTTTTGAAAATCCATGCATAAGCTGAAAAAACTATGGCTGGGGCACATGCCCAATGTGCGGATTAAATCTCATTTTGCTGTAAAATTGCAGCATTTTCAGAAAAATCAAGCTGCATTATTACAACATTTTCACCATTGACTTGATATTTTAACTGCTCAAAAGTCTTAGCTTGATCTCGTTTCATTTATGTGTGAAGGAGAAAATTTCATTTCTGTTTTACCAGTTCCCCAAAAGCCTCTATAAGTACTAATTCATTGTATTTTCGACATTTTATCATCACCTTTTCGCCACTGAAACTATCTTATTGAGGTAGATTGGATTAATCTATTTCCTGATTTAGAAGAAATATTTTAAAGAAAGAACAACTATCAATAAAGACATTTTTAATGACTACAGTGCAAAAAAAGTGAGATTACTACAGTCCCTCACCTCTTCTGTAGCAATTTAGAGCAATCCCATAACTAGAACAAGGTATTGAATGAAAAAAATTTGGTCCGACACCAAGAAAAAACAAAAAACTATTGTTTTGAATTTTGATTGGATAGCACATTTTCAATAATAATTGATGTTCTTATTTGCAGGTAAAATGTTTTGTAAAATATTCCATCCAATTTTATACAGCACAAACATTTAGGTAATTTGGTGTCGGTCGTAATTTTGTCAAAGTGCCTATTATAAATAGGCTTCTACAGGGAAAAAAAAAGAATTCAGGTTTAATTTTTTATGCTACATTTGTTCTACAGTGCAGCACTGAAGCAGTTATAATTTGAAAAATATTGCAATTATAGTTTGAAATATACTAAGTTCAACAAGTTATCAAAAAATGAGTTGTGGCAGAGTGTCCATTATACCTTTGTTTAGAGTCTTGTAACTCTTAAAGGATTAAACTCTTGTGATAATTTGTATTATTTTCTTATACTGAAACTCATAGGCTTTAAAATGATACCTAATTTGTGAGAAAAAAATGATTTTGAAAAATTGGTCATCAGTTCCCCATTTCTGTGGAATTGCCCCATTGTAAAACATTGTTTTGCATTCATTCGTGACAAACTGGGGGGTGTAAATGTTTGAATTGTTATCTTGCTAACTCTAGTGCACTATTTTACCACCCGAGGCATCTATTAAGGAATTTAAACGTAAAAGGAAGTAGTGTGGCGTTCACACCAGATTTCTAAACATTACTACAAATTAGTTAATGCTTTGTACTTTGCATCAAAACAAGAAATCCCTTTGAAAAAATAAGCGCTTGAAATGCTTGTTATGTTGACGATTGTTTTCATAGAACTATTAAAAATGCAACAGCTTGGTATTAAACTGAAAAAAACTATCATCTGTTAGTATGAAAGCAACTGTAATTAAAAGAAAACGAAACAATGTAAATAAAATCATTTCATTGCTGTATTTTTGTTTGTCGTCTGCCAAGTTTTGCTTGTGTATCTCTGAAATCGTGAAAAATATAGTCTTCTTATAGAAAGTAACTTTGAATGAAAGAAAAAACAGACCTTGTAGTATCATTCTATTGCTGCATTTTATTTATCGGCTGCTAAGCTTTTGTTTTCTTGTGTTTCCTCGTCTGTTAGCTTTTATAACTATACATTAGCAAGGAACAACTTTGTTCCATTGTTTTTAAAACAAGGACACGAAAAATAAATGAAGATTAAAAAATATATAATGTCGGAAGTCTGCAAAATTCCCAACTTTTCTTTTAGAATTTATTTGGGATAAAGTATCATGACTTTCATTAAATAATGATTTTCAAGTATATCTTGCCCTCAGTGGCACCGTAAATTTAAATTTTTGGGAGGGGGGAAGTCCCCATTCACCGAATGACCACAATTTCAGAATGACAAAATACGAGCAGACACGCTAACATACATTTAATCAAAAGCCACTAGGCATCATTAAAAAAAAGCACTGTTGCAATTGTTAAAGCAACCGAAAAATTTCACAGAAATTTTCTGCTATTTTGAAAGAAAGTCGTTCATTGCTTATTCTCAGATACTTCTGAACCCCTGGTTCATCAAAAAATACATTCAAGCAAAGGAAACAACGACTCAAGTGCTAACTTCAAAGATTTTATTTTTGGAACAACAACTTTATTCAATGTGAGAGTTTTAGATATCTGCGCGTTTTTAATATTTGCATTGCCACTTTTTATTTTAAGAATTATCACAAACATGTTTTTATGGCTACTCTTAATCTTTCAAACATCTTTTAAACTTAACAGCAATATTGTCTCTAAACTTCCCGAATCGCTCGACAAAATTTTTGAATAAAGGCAATTTTTGGAGGTCACAATGACCTCCCGTGACCTCCCATTAGGGCACCCCTACTTTCATACAATTTATGTACAAAGGATAACGGCTTTTGCGTCTTGATGCAAGTTTTGTAATACGATTCATATTATGCGCATCCTGCAGACATGCATATACTGCCGTTTACCTGCCCAATGTAACGAAAAACGCAGTTACTGCTAATTACCATTGATAAAAAAATAGTTTTTCTTAGCCGAAACCAAAAAAATATGTTTGTACCTTAAAACTAATGCAACATAGATTTCAAAAATGCAAAAAAATTAAAATCGAAAAATTTGCAGTTACTGCCCATTACCTGCCCACGGCAGTACAATACATACATACTCTTCAATAATTTGAACTAACTCATTCAATGTTGTCAACGCCATATAGTCTGTGGTTCAGCTCCAGAATTGCTGCTAGAAATCAAGTTTCGCAGTAAAAATTTTGGCACGAAAGAAAATACCACTTTTCCATAAAATTATGCTTAGTAATTACGAGAAAAAAAGTTCTGGAACTAACTGCTGCAGTTAAGTTCGAAAATTGAAATTAAATGAGGAACTGTATCATCTTTGCGAAGGAACATGCTTCTTTTATCGATGCATCGTCCAGCAACTCAGAACCAATCATAGACAAGGAAAATGTAAACATGAGCTCCGCTTTAATCTCATCTACTCGATTTTCCACGTAAAAGCAATGGTGTTGCTGCGGTAAATACGGGTTTGATGCATTGTAAAATTCATTATAGACGGTAATTTCGAGGGTGAATTTCGTCAAATAACAGACGAAACATGGTCGACAATTTTATTTTCCGCTGAATACTAGAATAAATTGAACTGTAGCTCTGAAAAGTATATTACGGAACAGTTTCAGTTTTTTCTGTAGGTTGGCTACCTTTCGGCTTGGCGACATTTCTTTCGACGCCGAGCCGTGCTTACGGGTGGTTTTCTTGAACGGCTGTAAAACTTCAGCTGGTACTCTGGGAGCAACTGGTTCTCCGTGAGAATTTTGTAATATAATTATGGGACTTAGTTTTTCTGAAAGGTATTGCCACCAGGAGTATGAATTCGGATGTAACCACCCCCAAAAAGTAGTGCAGGGGGGCGGCTAAAGTTACAAAAAATGGATTCACTAAAATACTCATATCTTCATTATTTCTTGATTTGAAATCGGTTCTCATTTCTTAAAATGATTAAATACAACGGGTAACAACATTTTGAAGCACAAACGACTCCATTCAAATTGTTGACACGTGTTTCGAAGCTATTAAGAAGTCTTTTCTCAATGTAAAAGAGGAGAGTTCCATGAATGAAAAGTCATCCGACTCCGGATGTTTTTTTCATTGAATAAGGGCTACATGTAATCAAGCTTGTCATTTGAACAATCATGTGGGTCCTAACTCCCCCCCCCCCCTCCCAAGTTTCGAAACAAAATGTGAATGCACATTTTCTGAACGTATCCTTTTACCTATATTATGTATTTAATTTGTACTTTTTTCCCAAGCCTATAATTTAGGGGAGGGGAGGTATATATATATATATATCAATATATTTTGTATATTTAGCCCTCGCAAGAATTAATTATAAAAAAAATTTCCAGTCTGTAAAAACTCCTTCATTCTTTACGCCACTAGTTACAACCAGGCCTGTCATTTCAATTTTTTCCACCGAGGGGGGGGGGGGGATGGACAAGCCCTTTTTTCCAAATTCTTTTCAGGAGCTGCAGGAGTGTGTACAGAAATTTTGGTCAGGCCAAAAATGACTGCCCCCCCCCCACTGTATTTTTTACCCCCTGCACATACTTCCCTCCTTATTTAGCGATTTTCAATTTTAGGCTTGCTTTATTAACATCAGGGTGTATATTCCCAACCGATTTTTTTTTACAATATGACAGAAAAATTAAAGCTTGAAAATAAAGAGCTTTTTTCTAGACTAACAGGTGTATTCACCTCCCTTGTGCACGCCCCTATTCAAAAAAGTATAGAGAAGGGGACAAAATGTTGTATACTCAAAGTAAAGTTGATAGGAAAACAACAAAGAACACACTTATACGTAAAAATGGTTTTTACATATAAGTGGGAGCGACAAAAGACAAAAAAAATTTTCAAAGAAATGGGGTGGACAGGGGGGGGGGGGGAGTTTAAACCCCTCTAAAAGATGGGTCAAGGCAAAATGGCAAATTCAATACATATTGTGAAAAAGGTAAATACACACACAAATTTGCATTCACATTTTGTTTCCAAACTTGGGAAGGGGGAATGTATTGTAATGTGCTTAGCTCCCATTTATACTGAGTTCTACTCGGGGGTCTTTTTGCAGTAAATCGTTTGAAAAGTAAGTGAATACTAACCTGTGTGAACGAAATTAAATATGAAAATAATAAAACCTGTAGCACATACTCATTTTTCAAGACATTTAGAAGAACGAAAGAGGATCCTGTTTCCAGAAAATATCTTGAGTTGATTCAAATCGGTTTTTAATGCCGTGATTACTGTGATGTTCTGTGACGGAGTTGATACTTCTGCTTTCTGCGATGAAAGTTCCGCAGCACAGTTCAACACATTTTTGAGAATATTTAGAAATTAATGTGATAAGAATGAATCTTGATCCATGAAGAACTCCAATGATATATGTTTAAAAACAGGATAGCATTTTAAAAACAAAACGAAAAAACACAAACGACGCAGTGCACATGACTCAGACATAACGGTGTAAACATTTGTTGCCAAACGTTAGAAAACGAAGCTATGATGCCAAATTATTATTAAATTTGACATTCTATTGGAACAAAAATTAGTTGTAGTAACAAAGTTCGACGAATAAAACAAATATTTCCTCATCTGACAAACCAAAACAGTTAATACACAACGCCTTGCTCTTGCACTTAAGAGAAGCTACATAAAATAAACACTGTATATTAGGATCGAATGTTTGTTTACGTTTTCGGCGCTTCCCATTGGCTCATCGGAAGAAAATTCAGTGTAATATTACCTACGCCTTTGGGAAATAGTTCGTTATTTAATGGCACTTTTTTGTACTTGAGAGCAGCGTTTTATTCCAGAACTTTTAATATTCTTCACATTAAACATTTTTTTCGTACACTTCTGTTGTTTTCTCGTGTGTCAAAATTATTTTTTCCAAACGAAACGATATGCCTTACTGTCCCACGGACTAATATGTTCACTAGGGTGGGTCGAAAAAACACTTTTTTAGAAAGTTAAGGGGCACATTATTAAAAAGGTGTGAAATGCTCTCAAACTAACATGTGTGAAATTTTATTACATTCTGATAAGTCTTTCTGCTGCCGAATTGCATTTGAAATTTTGACCCTTTTACCATGTTATAGTCTATATACGATTGTAATAATAATAAATGATACGTTGTTCACACGTGAACAATGCTTTAAAAATCACCTACTCTGTGTTCATACCTGATGGGTCTCTGATATCCAGTCTCTGAAGGTCATTGAGACTTCCCAAAATTTTCTTCATTCAGCATTTTTGGTCTAGCCACGCAGCAAATTTAGAGACATTGAAAAATTGCAACAAAGAGTCATTATTTTGAAATTCAGACAAGGTGTAGCAGTGACATTTTTTGGTTTTTAAATTTTTTTTAATGCAAAAGTAGGTCATGAGCGATGACCATTTTGGTCTTCCAAAAATTTTTGTTCTTTGGATCAAAATTCTTAGTTCAAGTTGTGCAGTACTTTTTCAGCAACACGACTAAATACTGCACTTCAGGGCGCTATTATTCTTTACAGAAATGGTTATGGGGTGGTAGTTATGTTTATATACCCCCCGAGGGGTATATTAACATAACTACCCCTCTCGGTTATGTTTATATGTATTGATTGTACTATGTCCGGTGAGGATGAATCCATAGTTATTTTAGTTGGAGTTTGTTTCTTTCTTCAGTTGCTTCAAAGTATGGTTTTTAATCCATTTTTGCTCGATTTTAACCTGCATCATTTCTGCCAAGATGCGTTACCAAGAAATAAATTTAGCTGAAACTTAAAATTTATATAATGAAGAAAATATGTACAATACAAAATTTGTTTGAGGATTTAAAAAAAAAATTGAGAAAAAGACCCTGATGTTTTTCAAATTTTGTGGTTTTTTCATTGCATTTAACTCAAAATGCCATCACTAAAAAAATGATAATTGCATATGTCTAAAATAACATTAAAAAGTTGTCTTGTGTCACTTTAGTTTGAGATTTTTTTTTTTTTTTTGTAGCTCATTTTTATGCGTTTTTTCTTGGTCAAAATATGTCCAGTATGTGGGTCAGATCTATTGAAACTTTAAGGGTATAGGGATATACTGTATCCCTATATCCTTAAAGTTTCAATAGGTATGTGCATAAAGAGAAAAGTATTAAAAACACTTAATTTTTGTTTGAATTTTTAGTTTTTTAACTGCAATTAACTCAAAAAAAAAAAAATCATTACTGAGAGAATTATTGAATGCGCATATTACTAGCTATCAATAACTAGAAATATTGGAGAAAGTAAGTACTGTTAAGCATCTTCAGGGGCACCCTATTGGAGGTCACTGTGACCTCTCTAAATTCTAATGGCTTTCAATTGTAATTTTGCAATGTTGTTCCAAATTTACTGCGTGGTAAGACGAAATATGCCGAATAAGGAAAACTTTGGAAGGTCACAATGACCTCCCATGACCAGGGCCTGATTACCCAAAAGGCTCAGGAAGCTGGAGCTTCCCCTTAATATTTTCAGGGGGCCCAAAAATGGGAAGAACCTACGATTAAAAATTCTAGTTTTTGCTTTTAAATGCATGTCTAAAGGTGAATGCAAACATTAAAACGGGTTCAAAGAACATTTTCTGAAAAGTTTTATAAAAGTGAAGACATTTCATAAAACATTAATCCCACCACAAACTATTTTTAAATGTGAGATTTGGCTCAACTTTTTTACAATGTACTTTCATTAAGTTTTATTAATTTTGTGAAGTAATAAATCTAATTTAACATCTAATCATAGAATTGCAATGCAACCACATGTAATGTGTGAAAAATCTATTTATTAGTGAGGGAAGGAGATAGAATTTAATATGAATTCTGCTTGAACCACTTTTAGAAATAATAGCTGCACCCTTACCAAGATTTGTTTCAATATCTCAAGAGTATAGTAATATTGCCCCCTTGCCTCAAAAAGTAGGGGGCCTCAAAATCAAACCGAGCTTCCCCTAACTTCAGAGGTTAATCGGGCCCTGCCCATGACTTCCCATCAGGGACTCCAGCAGGTACGAACACAGAATAGGTGATTTTTAATGCATTGTTCACATGTAAACAACGCATCATTTATCATTGTTGCAATTGTGTATGGGATAAAACATAGCAAACGGTTCAAAATTTCAAAAGCAATCCAACAGCAAGAACTTATCAGAATGTAATAAAATTTCACACATGTTAGTTCGAGAGCATTTTGCACCTTTTTAATCCTCCGCCCCTTAAACTTTCGAAAAAGTGTTTTTTTGACCCACCCTAATGCTCACTTTGTAGGAGTTGAATAAAAGCCTCTTGAAACTTTTTCATTTTTCTTTCAAATGCTGAAGGGTCTCCTTTTTCCTTTATGAAAGAAAGCAGGATTGTATTCATTTCCTCTAGAACTATGGCCCATGGCGAGTGAACAACATAACTGATTGCCATACATTTCATTTATGTTTAAGTATATTTGATTTTTACTTATGTTTAAATTAACTATAATTTGAGCTTGAACTTTTAAATATTTAAAATTTGCCAACATTATTTATGGCATATCAGAATCTGTGCAATGTATCTGCATACAGTAGTTAGTATTAAGTTGACAAATGTGGTACTTAATTTTAGTTTTACTTTTCTCTTTATTGCTCATAGAATAAAAATGTTGCAAAAATAGTTGTACTTTCCATTCAGAAAAAAGAAAATTTCCTTTACTTTAGAAATAAAGTATTATAAAAAGACAATGACTTAAGAATCACAAAAATGCACTGGACGCAATGGATAGAGATGATTTCCAAAGCCCTCACATGCCCTCAAATGCACTGTGCTACCCAGTTCCTTCTGTGATTTGTTGATTAACGTCGACGTCCAAAGTCACATTTATGTAACTGAACTGCATAATTTACTTTTACTGCATCAATTTAATTTATGTATGGAATATGGAGTACCACAATAACATACGACGAAATTGGTAGGACAATGCGACTGTTAAATTATATAAATACTAACTAAGCAAAAGTAACAAAAACAGATAATTAGTAATTATTCTTGATGATCTCGTAATCAATACATGCTGGACGGAGGGGACTCTTATCAAGCAATAGATTTTGTAGGATGGTAGAATATTTTTTCCACTCATATTAATAATTTTCTTAATATTTTTATAAAAAACCAACAGCAAGTAATAAATTTTTGAGAATCGTCAAATCGACATACTTTATCCCTGCTACACCTGTTTAGCTACCACAATTTAGAATTTTGTTCAGGAAATTGTGGAGCGTCTCATTAAAAGGAAACTATTCAAGAAGATTCAACTTGATAGTAATTATATTTTCCATCAGGGATCTACACTACATTTTCAGAACGTAGAACCAGGATAACGTACCATACAATTTGTAGGACAATGTGACTATTAAATTATATATAGTTAGTGATAAGTTTTTTATCCCTGCTACTCTGTTAGCTACCATAATCAAGAATTGTTATAAGAGTAAAAAAAGTTGGGCGTCTCATTAAAATAAAGCTACTCACGTAAAATTAGCTTGATGCTAATCAACGGTAAAATCTCTATTGGGGATCCCTGACTATAAGTCCCCCCCCCCTTCAGAAAGACAATTTGAATTGAAACGCACATTATAATCACATTATCCAAACATTTTAAATATCCCCCCTCCCCACTCCCAAAAGAAATCAATATTTAATTAAAACAGATTTAATTGCAATAACACTAAAAATCACTCCCCAAAAGACAAAAGAACTTAATCAAAACACGTAACAATATGAAGAAATATCAGACACCACACACACACACACACACACACACACCTCAGCAAAAAATTAAATATAGGAGGGTTGAAAATAATAGTCAGCACATAGTTGTTAATGTCTAAGCAGTAGAGTGGCATCAAACAAAAATAAGCGAGCTTTACAGAAGCAGATGCAGTCAGATTTCGAAATGTTTGAAAAATCGGGATGGTTAGGCTTGTTAAAGCATAAAAACAGTTAAAATGTATAAAAGTTTACAGGTTTGAATTTATTTATTGCAAATTCTTTTTCAGCATCAGCCTACTATAAAATCGGACTAGTAATACATGGGTCATTCCAGCGAAAATGGTACAAATCATGTCTGAAACTCTTTACAAGATTATCAATTTAAATAATTTTCCCACCCACTAATCATATTTTTTTATTGAGTTTCCATTTATATGTGTATAATGAAGTGTAAATAACTAGCACATGACTCATTTATGAAAGGATTTTAAATATTTTGATCACCTTGTGTAACAGAGGGGACAAATAAGCAGGATTGGGTTTTTGACGTCAAAAACCAGTTTTTGACATGACATGTCGAAAACCTGTCAAAAACCAGTCGAAAACCTGTCAAAAACGTCGAAAATCTGTCGAAAACGTCAAAAACCTGTCGAAAACTCAAATACAGTGGCAGGGACCGCGCTAACAGTTTTAAGTTGTTAGCCAGTAAATTAGCCAAACTTTAAAAGTCTTAGCCAAATTTCAAAAGTTTTAGTCAAATAAATATAATTTTTCTCCCCATGTGAAGATTTCTGAGAATTTTTGTTCGCCAACACTTTAGCCACATCAGAATTTCTTTCGCCGAACTTTCGATTTTATCGCATTTGGCGAGGTGGCGAATGCTTAGCGCGGTCCCTGAGTGGTTAATGAGATTTTTTATAAACATACCGTATTTTCCGGGAGATAAGCGGCAACACCGTATACGCCGCACTTGGCAAAATTCCGGAGGAAAAAAAAAGTGCTTCATCAGATCGGCGTATAAGCCTCATAAAACAGTTAAAAATTTAATCTGCAAAAACATAAGCTGCAGTATACTGGTATTGACATCGTTCAAAAACATTGACAATAATTTAAACGTTGCGACATTTTGGCGATAACTGCAACTTATAGTAACCCTGGCCTTTTGCTGGTTAGTTTCTACGGCAACCTTATTTCCCCTTCCTTCAGCAATGGGCGAGCGTTTTCTTTTTTTTTTTCCTTTGGATTCCTCATGGTTAGTTTTTTTTTTTTTTCTTAATTTATTCCTGTTCTTTATCACAGGCGATTTTGATTTTTTACTTGCTTTTCGTTTGGATTCTTGGATTCGTTTATTAGATATGTTGGTTATTGTTGAAGTTTTTTTCCTTAATTTATTCCCCTTCGTTATCGGATCTGATCCCATTAAAATAAAATAACATCTGAATAAGCAGAAATGCTGTCACCTTTTTCAAAATAGAACGATGTTAGACTCTAATTTTCTTTGTTTTAGGTAATGAATAAACATAAAATGTACTTTTAAAAACCAAAAAAGTCAAACAAAAAAAAAACACTTTTACATCGTATAAGCCGCCATGCCGTATAAGCCGCAGGAGTTAAAATTCAGCTTTTAAACACGTATAAGCCGCGGCTTATCTACCCGAAAATACGGTATAAGGTTTCTCATTCTGAAAAATATTAAATAAAAATTTATACATCTTATCAATCAAGTTTAATAAACATTAAATTAATAAATTTAATGAAAATTATTTCTCATTCTTTTAAACTAACTTGTTTTGCGTGAAAAAAGTTAAATATTAAAACTTAAATCCAGCTTTTAAAGTAGTTTTGTTTAAATGTTTATATAACTATCAATTAGTTATCTCATCAATCAAGTTTAATAAAAATTAAATTAATAAATTTAATGAAAATTAATTCACATTCTTTTAAATTAACTTGTTATGGAGTGAAAAAAAAGTTACAAATATTAAAACTTAAATCCAAATTTAAGAGTAGTTTTGTTTAAATGTTTTAATAACTATCAATTAGTTATCTTATCAGTCAAGTTTAATAAAAATTAAATTAATAAATTTAATGAAAATGAGTTCTCATTCTTTTAAATTAACTTATTATGTCATGAAAAAAGTTAATAGTATTAAAAGTTAAATCCAGTTTTTAAAGTCGTTTTGTTTAAATGTTTTAATAACTATTAATTAGTAGCTATTTTATCAATCTAAAAATCTTTACATCAGAATTTAAAGTGATTTTTTTTTTCTTTTGAGTAAAAGTAAAACTAAATTAATTAGTACTCAGTGTACAAATCTGGGGGGGGGGGGGGCTCGGGAGTAAATAATTGTATCTGACAAATTCTAAAAATCGGACTATTTCAAATTAAAATTAAAAAAATCACTTGTAAAAATTTATTAAGTATACCCAAGACACACAGCACTTAATTAATGTACCCACTTCATTTTTAAAATAAAAAAAACCTATTACAGTAATTTCTCAAAGCAATAAAGCCATATTCAAAAGTCATATGTTTGATTTTTTTAAAAGCTAGTTACCATTATTTACTCCTGAGCCCTTCAATTATGTTTAGGATTGCTTATTACACTTTATTTTAATAACCTAAAACTCCAAAGGTTTACTTCAGTGTCTGAAATCAGAAATTGTAAAATTCATTTGAAAATTTATTTTGACTATCAATATCAAATTTAAACATGTTAGGGGGTTTTGACATAACGGTAAAACCACGGTTAACAACGGATAAAACCTCTGAATGTCAAAAACTTGCCAACCCTGCAAATAAGCCTTTAAAAATATCTTTATAATCACAAAGAAAAGTTAGAATCACAGAACAAGCATAAAGTGGAATAAACAGCCAAAAACTGTAAGCCTATCTGCAATTTCAAGAAAAAATCGATTTTTTTCATCATGAAA
The DNA here is from genome assembly GCA_038373865.1 of Uloborus plumipes. Taxonomy (NCBI): domain Eukaryota; kingdom Metazoa; phylum Arthropoda; class Arachnida; order Araneae; family Uloboridae; genus Uloborus; species Uloborus plumipes. The sequence continues at coordinate 79,189 of JAXGGA010000637.1, forward strand.
TCGACTGTAACAGAATGTTCGAATTAACTACCGTAAGAAAATAATGAGGCTCACCCTGGTTGTTGACTACATAATTTAATGTAGCAAGCTAACCATGGTAGATACACAACCAATATTTTCAAAAAATATCTCAGATTGAATGCAATTGTTTATCTTATTTCCAAAAGGCTTGTAACAGAGTGGACAATTTGAAGTATAGAAAATCTAGGGACATGGATAAATCATAGTATTTTTTGGGGAAATTTTTTTCATTTGAGTAATAATCTGCAGAAATGGTGTCAGAAGCATCTTTTGAGCAGTGTAGTGTCATTTATTTTGTTGTTACATTTCAGTGTAATTTTAAATTACATTTAAAATTCTAGCAATTTGAAGCTGGGACACGTCATTTTCTTCTTCTTCTGACAAATATCTTTTTTTTTGTGTCCTTTCTAAATGGATTATACCTAATCAATTGATACTTGATGGCACAAAATTAAATGGAGAACCAATAAAAAATATACTTAATGGGTGGTAGTTATTAAAATTGATTTTAAAAAATTCTAGTCTCGGACATGATTTGTACCATTTTCGCTGGAATGACCCACATACGCACTGCAAAAAAATATGAAAAAAGATCCGAAAAATAAAGAATTCTGGAATAAAACAGGAAATTTTTAAAAAGGCGAAAAATAGCGGATTCGAGGAATTTTCTCGAAATTTTCAGAATAGGTTCAATAAAACTTTAGAAAAATTCGTAGAATTTTCGATCAGCATCACCTTAACCCTTTACGCTCCGACAGGACTTATAAGTCCCAATTACTATTAAGGCAAATAAAATTTTAAATCTTTCAGAAATTTCAAGAGGACTTTTAAGTTCTTTTATTTAAACCTTCTTCTAATGATCAGTAGATAGGCAGCAAGATGTCTTGTTCCGCATAGATATGGGTGAACAATTTTGTCATACGCTCAGTTTAAATGGCCATTTTGCTAGAAAGCAATTGACACACTTCCAAGCTTCATAACAACAGAATATTGATTGGTAAGCACTTTACATATTTTTTAACCTATTCTTTACGAACTTTCTTGTAATTTTAATTCAAAATATAACCAATTCAGTGAAAATTTTCTAACGCGACCTGTTATTGTTCTTTCGGGACTTAGAGGTCCCGTTGGGTCATAAAGGTCCTAGTGAAGATTGAATACAGTAACTTCTGGAAGAAACGCCGCGGCGCATACGTGTTTAAAAGTAAAATTTTCTTCCGATGCGGCGTTTGTGAGCAAAAAAAAAAAAAAACTGATTGCGAATCGAACAAACAAGCACGGGAGAAAAGATTTTAAGCTTCCTCCTCCTAATTCTCGCCTCCAAACTGGTTTCGCAAAATAGACTCATCAACACCCACCCCTTCGATGAAATGGATCCATCCCAACCTGTTTCGGCGTGGTTAGCTTGCAACGGCTGAGAACACGTGACTTTTACTTGCTTCGTTCGCTTGCTCGTTCGTTGTACGCTTTTTTTCTCATCAACTCTTTTGCGCTATTGCTTATAAACGATGGCACCCAAACGACACCTCAGTTATACTGCAGGATTTAAGTTAAACGTAATTGCGAGAGCTGCAGAAGTCGGCAACAGGGCGGCTGGCAGAGAGTTCGACGTAGATGAACGATGTGTTCGTTGTTGGCTCTCGGAAAAGGAGGACTTGGGGAAAATGCCAAAAACGAAACGTGCTCGACGGAGCGGGACTGCGAGATGGCCTCAGCTAGAGTCCCAACTTGCGACCTGGATAAAGGAGCAACGCGAGAAGGGATTACCTGTCTCCACCATCAAAATCCGACTACAAGCCAAGAAAATGGCTAGGGAAATGAACTTGGACGACTTTAAAGGTGGGCCGTGTTGGTGCTACCGTTTTATGCACCGGCACAGAATTTCTGTGTGGTCGAAGACAACAACCAGTCAACGCTTGCCCAGTGATTGGAAGGAAAAGAAAGCCGCCTTCCTGGACTTCATCACCACGACAGTTGAGAATAATAAGTTTGCGCCGAAGCAAATAATCAACATGGACGAGACGCCGTTAACGTTTGACTGTCCCGCAAACAGGACAGTGGACCAGGTCGGAGCAAAAATGGTGTCCATCACGACAACAGGTTACGAGAAGACCTCCTTCACCTGTGTGCTTGCTGTTGCAGCGGACGGATCAAAGTTGAATCCGCTGTTAATATTCAAGAGAAAGACTGTGCCAAAAGGGAATTTCCCTAATGATGTAATTGTAACAGCTAATGAGAAAGACTAGATGTGCCAGCTAGCTATGATGCACTGGCTCGACACGATCTGGCGCCGACGAAAAGGAGCCTTTTTTCAGCCGAAAGGGCTATTGATTATGAACAGCATGCGGGCACACCTACTGGAGAGTGTGAAGCAGAAGTGCTATGTTCTATTTTTAGCTGCGGCCTTTACGGCGATGCGGCGTTTCTGAGCATTTTTAATTTTCTTGACACGTTTTTTCTAAGGTGCGGCGTTTCTTCCAGAAATTACTGTAACTTTTTTTTGAAATAGATTTTTGTTATTGCATTTTATTTAATTTATTTTTAGCACTTGAATACATTCAATTTTCCTGAAGTATTGCATTTTTTAATGCTTTTTTGTTTTGTCATTGAGTTATTCACAAATTTTAGTTTTTCTCCCTTTCACAAAATATTTTCGAGTACTGTTTTTTTTAAAATTAATTATTTTTTAAAAAAATTTCTATTTTCGATAGCGGGTAGGGTGAAAAAGGTTCCATTGGGGGCATAGAAACTCCATAAAAAATTTTGAGGTCTGTTGTATAACTCCTCCCTTTTCTACAAATGCCTAGAAGATTTGGCAATTTCCTGTTTTTTTTTCTACGTTTTAAATTTAACTTTGTCAAAATGTGAAAATACTGTGTTCGCTGTACTTATCAGAAACAACTACCGTATTTTCGGGTAAATAAGCCGCGGCTTATACGTGTTTAAAAGCTGAATTTTAACTCCAGCGGCTTATACGCCATGGCGGCTAATACGATGTAAAAGTTTTTTTTTGTCTTTTTTTTTTCAAAGTTCATGTTGTGTTTATAATTATTGCTTAAAAATAAAACAAATTAGAGTCTGACATCGAGAACCACAGCTGCAACGCCCTTGAAAACATCTATTTTGAAAAGAGTGATAGCATTTCCGCTTATTCAGATGTTATTTCATTCTCCTAGATCCGATAAGGAAGTGGAATAAACTAAGAAAAAAAAACATCAACCAAAACCAACCTGTCTAATAAATGAATCCAAACATCCAAACGAAAAACAAATAATAATTTTAAAAAAAAACGCCCGCTGTGCTGTTGCCCTGAGGACGCTGTTGCCCTGAGGACGGGAAGTAGGGTTGCAGTAGAAACAAACTGGAGTAGAACAGGGTTACTATAAGTTGCAGTTATCGCCAAAATATTGCAACGTTTTATTTATCTATGATGTTGAAACACTTTTCAAATCAATGTTCCTATTCTTTGTCATTGTTTTTGAACGATGTCAATACCAGAAAACAACGTAGGTGTAGGTTCTCGAAGATTGAATTTTTGACTAAGTTTTATGCGGCTTATACGCCAATGCGGCGTATCTGATGAAAGATTTTTTTTCCCCCAAATTTTGCGAAGTGCGGCGTATACGGTGGTGCGGCTTATCTACCCGAAAATACGGTACATTGTTTGTCACATATAATGCATTTTTAGATGTTAGGAGCTAAACATTTTGTTAAATAATTTCCTAAAAATCTCAAAAAACTGCAATTTTTAAGTTATCAATAAGTTATTGTAATTATATAACTGTCACTTTCAGTAGTTTTCTTTTATTTTAGTAATACAATTTGCTGTGAAGTATGTGTTGAATATTAGCATATTGTTAAGAAAGAAAGACACATGAATTTTTAAAAATAAATGAAATAAAACAAAGCAGTCTTTGGTAGCTAAGTTAAAATAATTTCCAATTGTCAAAAATATTAAAATACTTTCAATATACAAAAGGACTAAAATCTTAACACATGAAATAATTTTTTTATTGACTATAGATCAGTTTAAAAAAAAAAAAATAATTTATTAATAATAAAATTTTAAAAATGCAATAAATTAATTTAAGATAGTAATATGTTAAAATAACTTCCAAATATCAAAAATATTAAAACACTGACAAGATGTTAAAGGATTGAAATGTCGAACAAAATAAGCGATTTTACCAGAATCGCGGGTGAAATGAAAGCATGCAAAATGGGGAGATTTTTTTTGAAAAATTATTGAAATAAATAATTAAATGTGATAACCAAAGGTAGCATATGCTAATGCAACCTAAAATTTTTGCAAATATTAAAATATTTGCACGATGAAAGAGGATTGCTGTCTCAACCACGCAAACCAGTTTTCCGCGCGTTCAGCTCCCATATATGACGAAGTTTAGGCTCTCTCTCGCGTATTAACGCATGTAACGATGAATTTTAAAGAGCCAGCTTTTAGTACGTGGAGGAAAAACAAAGAAAAAAAACCTGAAACAGTCTTTTGAAAATTTTCGAAAATTAAGAGTTTCTTAAGGGTTTTTTAAGGAAGTGCGAACCCGGATGCGTTAGTGCTTTAGGTGTGTAAATCCGATCATGTTTACGTATCGTCCTCTTAATAGTGCCGATATCAGATCGTTGGGATAGAATGCGCGCCCTTAGAAAGTCATACTCGTTCTAGCGTTGGGTGCATAAACAATGTCAGGCACTGGACTCACGTCGTTTCTCGCTAAACGTTCAGAAGGGAGGCCCCGTAACTTTGGAACTACTAGTCTGATTGACGCGATTTTTGCTGTCAACACGCATCTTGCCTTCCAGAGCTTGTTTCCATGAAAAACGAATTTTTGAATTTTTTTGACTGAAGTGGTTTTGCTCTCACTGATTCAATTGTAATTGCAACATTTCTTATTGTTCATTAATTTATACAGGGTGTCCACTCCAATCGTGGACCAATAGCTAATTTCTAAACCGTTAGAGATAAGCATATAGTTTATTTAGGAAAAAATCTCCAAATTACGAAAGGAATTTTGGGTCTATTCAATGTTTTTCAAAAAATCAAATTTTGAAAGAGTTACGAAATTTAAATTTTTATACAGCCCCCCAGTCCTATCCATTATATTTAGTAAAACATTCTTGACACTGCAACGTTTAAAACTAAAAAAAAATCACTCTTCTACGACAAAAATTGACCGAGTTATGACGTTTTGAAAAATCAAGATTTTGAAGGATTTCGCATACGGTCCCTAAAGCGATCTCTCGATGGCGTCATGAAACAATGCAAAATCTTGATTTTTCAAAACGTCATAACTCGGCCAATTTCTGTCGTAGAAGAGTGATTTTTTTTTAGTTTTAAACGTTGCAGTGTCAAGAATGTTTTACTAAATATGATTGATAGGACTGGGGGGCTGTATAAAAATTTAAATTTCGTAACTCTTTCAAAATTTGATTTTTTGAAAAACATTGAATTGTGATGTTCGAGTCTAGTATGACGTCAGGGGAATGACCTACTTACGTGGGAGTAGGGATCAAGGGCCTGAGTTAAGAGAGGAGAGATGGGTAGGCTCTCGGGGAGAGCAGTTGGATGTAAAAGTTTGTCTGTGTATGTGTTTTGTTAATAAATGTGTGTGTTTTGGTAAAGAGATTGCGTAGTTATTGAAAAGTTGTTCATTGACTTGGAGGGAAGTACTGTCGGGGGTCATTCTGATGTTACACGCTCTCTTTCGAGAACCAGAGAGATTAACAGAGATTAAGAGTGCTGAGAGAAAGGAGAAAGCGCAAGTGCTGAGGTAAGAAGATTTGATTTGCCTTCTGTTGCATGAAAATTTTGTTGGAAGATTAAATAGGTGAATGCATTGTGAATTTAGAAGTATAAATTTTAAGGAAGATTATTAAAAGGTTTGAATAAAGAAGAATAAATACAATTGAGTAAATATTTTGAAGTATAAGAAAGTTTGTTTATATCAAGGTATAAATAAGTAGGAAAGAAAATGTTTAACATTAAAGGTATGAAGAAAGAGGATTTAGTCCTTGTGGCTACAGAGTTAGGACTAAAGGTAGAAGCAGAGCATAGAGTGGTTGATCTAAAAGTATTAATAGAGAAAAGTGAGCAGTATACTAAAGATGTTGACTTTGTAAAAGAATTTTTAACTTCAATCGTTAATGAGCGTATAGAAAGAGAAAAGTATGAAGTGTTTAAACTAGAGCAAGCGGAAAAAGAAAATCGAGATAAGGAACGTATTAAATTGGAGCAAGAAACTGCTTTAGAAGTTGAAAAAATGAAGTTAGAGATTTGTAAAACTCAGTTAGAACTTGCAAAAGTTCAAGGTGAAAACAGGAGTGTGAATACTGGTGTGGGCGAACAAACCGCGACGGGTTCTTCTTTAGAAACGCTAATAAAAAGTATTAGGACATTAACTATTGCTGTACCAACTAAATCTAATACTTGGAATTTATTTTTCACGTCTCTGGAAAAAGCGTTCGAAATTAAAAATGTAGCTGAAGAATTTAAAGTAGAAAGTTTATTTAATTTGTTGGGTGAACGGGCGGCAAATCTTTTAGTATATGTAGACACGGAGGAAATGAACGATTATAAGAAGGTTAAAAACATAATTTTAAAGGAATTTCAACCAACCCCTGAAGCTTGCTTGGAGAATTTTCTCTCGGCAAAGAGATGGAAAAACGAAAACCACATGCAGTTCGCGAGCAGAATCAGGGCAAATTGGAATTTTTACTGTCAGCTGAGAAAGGTTACAGATTTTGAATCGCTAAATGAACTAATAGTAAGTGATCAATTATTAAACTCTTTAGACCCAGAAATGAGAAGTTATATTCGGATAAAACAACTAGATACGTGGTTGCGACCACGAGAAATGGCAGAACTTTGTGACAACTGGTTCACTTCAAAAGGCCGAAGTTTTTCGGAACTATATGATAGACCACAAAGAATTCGAAATCAAAATGAAACAGGGTTCGGGGATCAGACGGGAGCAAAATATGTGCCACCTCATGTAAGAAATCGTTATAGTAGTTATGATAAAAATGTAGATTCTTCAAAATTATGTAAAGTATGTAAACATGTCACACATTTACAGTTTTGTCCGATTATAAATAGGAATGCTGTGGGGGGGAATACTCAAATGAAGAAAGAGCCGCAACAATCGAAAAATAAAGCTGAAGATAAGTTAATCGCGAAGGTAAAATCGGAGTATTTTGATAATGATGCAGTAAAATCTCAACCCTTTCAATACGCATCTATTTTGTTGGGAGGTAAAGAAGTCAGGGCCCTAATTGATTCGGCAGCAGATATTCCTATAATTAATTCAAATGTAATTCCAATAGCTTTAAAAACAGATGAGGGTTCGAAAGTGCGTTTAACCTCTGCCTTCGGAGAAACAATAACAGCTGATTTACATACATTTCCAATTACATTAAAATCGGATAACTTCCCAATTTCTTATAGTAATGTATTATTTTCAGTAACTGATAAACTAGTTGTAGATTGCATCATAACACCCGTAATATACGAAATGTTACAAAGAGAAAACTCAGAGAACGGGAAAAGAGAAGAGGATGATAGTCAGCGGAGGGGCCAGATCAGGGAAGATAAGATCCAGATGGAACTAGAGGCCATTAAAGGGGAAGGAGGAATAGTTGAGTTAGGACAAGTAGAGGGGGAAAGTAACCACTTCGAAAATGCAGAAGGGAAAGATCTGTTAACGCAAGGGGGATCCTCAGGAGAATTTATGACCTGTTGCGTAGAATTGGAAAAAGGAAACGAGAACCGAGAAAACGAAACTCTGTCAGAGGTAGGAATTTTTAAGAGACAGCAAAGCAGCTGTGAAAGTTTACAAAAAGCCATTAAAGATGCTGAATTGGGGAAAAATGGGTACTTTGTAATGGATGATTTGTTATATCATAGAGATAAGGTTTCGGGAGATGCGGTTAGTCAGTTAGTCGTGCCGAAAGTGAGAAGAGCACAAATTTTGAAATTAGCACATGAATCTGTTTTTGCAAATCATTTAGGAATGAGAAAGACGAAAGAAAGGATCCGTTATTCATTTTATTGGCCGGGAATGACGAAGGAAATTGAAGAGTATTGTAGGTCATGCAAAGATTGTCAATTACGAAGTAGGGAAAGGGCGAGCGATCAAATTCCGATCACTCCACTCAATAGACCCGAGTTTGCTTTTGATCAAGTAACATGCGACATAATTGGACCGATAGAACCCCCATCGGCGCGTAAACATAAATATGTTTTATGTTTAGTTGATCAACATTCTAGATGGCCAGAGGCGGTGCCATTAAAGACGATAACTGCTAAAGCGACGTGCGATGCGTTGCTAGGGATATTTATGAGGACAGGAATACCGAGGGTGATAGCGAGTGATCAGGGCTCGAATTTTATTTCAAAATTAACGCAGGAATTTGAAGCTAGGTTAGGGTCAGCTCCAAGGTTCGCGACGCCAGGACATCCACAAAGTTCCGGACTAGTAGAGAGATATAATCAAGTTTTAAAGCGCATGCTACACCATATCATTCGAAGTGATCCAAAAAATTGGGATAGATATATACCATACTTATTGTTTGCTTACAGAGAGATTCCGAATTCTACTACGGGGGTGTCACCATTCAAATTAATTTACGGAAGAGAGGCTAGAGGTCCGCTTTCGGTATTAAAATCTTCTTGGGCAGGAGAAGTACCATTACCTCTAAACATTAGTAAAAGTGCAGCAGACTATTTACAGGAGTTGAAGATTAACTTAGAACAAGCTGCAGAGCAGGCTTCTCTAACCGCTGAGATAAAGCAAGGGGCTTACGCAAAATATGCTAACCGACGAGCAGTATATAAAGAATTTAGACCGGGTGACCAAGTTTATTTATTAATTCCAGATTCGAGTAATAAATTATACGCTAGATGGACAGGACCCGCGGAAATATTAGAACGTAGTAAACCCGACTCCTATAAGGTAAAATTACTGGATGGGAATGTCCGAACGGTTCACGTGAATAAAGTAAGGAGATTCGTTCCTAGAGTACAGGCAGTAGGCGTAATATTTGAGAATGAGGAAGAATTGGGGGAAGTTGAGCCCACACCTAGTATGAGCAACTCACCAAATTCATTCAATCTGAATGAAGTTGACTTAAAGCATTTAGATGAAAGTAGAAGTGAAGAAATATTAGAACTGTTAAAGAAATACGATACATTATTTTTGAACAAAGTACAAATTGCGAAGGTCGGAGAACATAAAATTCGACTAAAAGAAGCTGAAATGAAAAAACCTTACATGTACAGAATTCCAGAAGCATTAAAACCTCAGGTTGAGAAACAAGTGGAAGAACTTCTAAAGTTAGGATTAATCGAAGAGTCAAATGCAGAAATTTCACACCCGGTGGTATGTGTGATGAAAAGGGATGGAACTCTTAGACTCTGCGTAGACTTTAGAACACTAAACGCAATCACGAAACCCGACGACTTCCCTATGGAAAATATAACAGACATGATTTTCCAAATCGGTAAAGCGAAGATAATTTCGACAATAGATTTGCTCAAAGGGTATTGGGCAATACCTCTAGAGAAGGAGAGCCAGGCTCTCACTAGCTTTAAGACCCATAGAGCGCAGTATTCCTTCAAAGTAATGCCATTTGGTTTGAGGAATGCTGCGGCTACTTATCAAAGGGAAATTAATAAAGCTCTTGGTGCATATCAAAGCTTTGCACGGGCTTATTTGGATGACATTGCCATCTACTCAGAAAGTTGGGAGGAACATCTTGTTCACTTGGAAACGATTTTTGCCAAACTTCAAGAGTTGAAATTTTCAGTAAATCTAAAGAAATGTTCTTTTGGAAAATCCAATATTCGATATTTAGGTCATGTTATCGGATCCGGCAGTCACGGGACTGATCCAGATAAAGTTAAAGCGATTGAAAAATTAATACGACCACAAACGAAAAAGCAATTGAAAAGCGTGTTAGGGTTGTGCAACTACTACAGGGAGTACATTCCACACTTTGCTGAAGTGGCTTACCCATTAACAGAGTTGACCAAAAAGAAAAGTCCCGAGGAATTGCCGTGGAGTGAGGAACACGACCAGGCGTTCAACACCCTGAAGAGATGTCTGATTGAAGCGCCGAGCCTTTACACTCCAGTCATAGGCCAACCGTTTATTATTCAGTGTGATGCTTCAGCAATAGGAATCGGGGCGTGTTTGTCACAAAGGAAGGATGGTGCGCTACATCCCATAAGTTACGGCAGCCAAAAGCTAACCAAGACTCAGCCGGCGTGGCCTACTATTGAGAGGGAGGCCTATGCTATCGTATGGAGCCTCAAGAAATTCGAAACGTGGATATTCGGATCGCCAGTGGAACTGATAACTGATCACAATCCTCTGATATTTATCACGAAGAATTCCTCTCAGTCCTCTAAACTGCAAAGATGGGCATTGGCTTTGCAGAAGTATGACATTTCTATAACGCACTGCCCAGGTTATAAACTTGCAAATGCTGATGCATTATCCAGATTAGAGACTGATGATAATGATGTGTGAACTTTTGTAAATTATGTGAACTCTGTTAGACTGTTATGCTTGCTTTATACGGTCAAAGTATTGGTGTCATCATTTTATATTTCGTTAGTATAGTAATTTTAATCAAATGTGTTATTTGTGTATTACAGTTAATTATCTACGGGCCAATGTGAAAATTGGAGGAAGTAATGCAGTACCTAAGTATAATTTTGCTTGATTTGTTTGTTTGATGTTTTATACAAATTCTGTTAAGTATAATATTGTGAAATCTTAGTTAGAATTTTGGTGTAGTCAGTTAGCAAATGTTAAATGATATTGAAGCTAGACTTAACACCCTAGCTCCAATTTTAGGTGGGGGGTGTGATGTTCGAGTCTAGTATGACGTCAGGGGAATGACCTACTTACGTGGGAGTAGGGATCAAGGGCCTGAGTTAAGAGAGGAGAGATGGGTAGGCTCTCGGGGAGAGCAGTTGGATGTAAAAGTTTGTCTGTGTATGTGTTTTGTTAATAAATGTGTGTGTTTTGGTAAAGAGATTGCGTAGTTATTGAAAAGTTGTTCATTGACTTGGAGGGAAGTACTGTCGGGGGTCATTCTGATGTTACACCAGTCCTATCCATTATATTTAGTAAAACATTCTTGACACTGCAACGTTTAAAACTAAAAAAAAATCACTCTTCTACGACAAAAATTGACCGAGTTATGACGTTTTGAAAAATCAAGATTTTGAAGGATTTCGCATACGGTCCCTAAAGCGATCTCTCGATGGCGTCATGAAACAATGCAAAATCTTGATTTTTCAAAACGTCATAACTCGGCCAATTTTTGTCGTAGAAGAGTGATTTTTTTTTAGTTTTAAACGTTGCAGTGTCAAGAATGTTTTACTAAATATGATTGATAGGACTGGGGGGCTGTATAAAAATTTAAATTTCGTAACTCTTTCAAAATTTGATTTTTTGAAAAACATTGAATAGACCCAAAATTCCTTTCGTAATTTGGAGATTTTTTCCTAAATAAACTATATGCTTATCTCTAACGGTTTAGAAATTAGCTATTGGTCCACGATTGGAGTGGACACCCTGTATATATATATATACAGGGTGTCCACTCCAATCGTGGACCAATAGCTAATTTCTAAACCGTTAGAGATAAGCATATAGTTTATTTAGGAAAAAATCTCCAAATTACGAAAGGAATTTTGGGTCCATTCAATGTTTTTCAAAAAATCAAATTTTGAAAGAGTTACGAAATTTAAATTTTTATACAGCCCCCGAGTCCTATCAATCATGTTTAGCAAAACATTCTTGACCCTGTAACGTTTAAAACTAAAAAAAAATCACTCTTCTACCACAAAAATTGACCGAGTTATGACGTTTTGAAAAATCAAGATTTTGAAGGATTTCGCAAACGGTCAGTTAAGTGATTTCTCGATGACGTCATAAAACAATGCAAAATCTTGATTTTTCAAAACGTCATAACTCGGTCAATTTTTGTGGTAGAAGAGTGATTTTTTTTTTAGTTTTAAACGTTACAGTGTCAAGAATGTTTTGCTAAATATGATTGATAGGACTCGGGGGCTGTATAAAAATTTAAATTTCGTAACTCTTTCAAAATTTGATTTTTTGAAAAACGTTGAATGGACCCAAAATTCCTTTCGTAATTTGGAGATTTTTTCCTAAATAAACTATATGCTTATCTCTAACGGTTTAGAAATTAGCTATTGGTCCACGATTGGAGTGGACACCCTGTATATATATATATATATATATATATATATATATATATATACATATATATATATACACTGCGAAGAAAAAAAGCTGTTGATTTTACAGTACAATAATGGCAGCTGAAGTTCCAGTTAAAAAATGTAAAAGTATCAATAATCAACTGTAAAATTAGCAGTAATATACTATTTTATAAAGAACATTTACTGTAAAATTTACAGTGATTAACTATAAAATTACCAGTAATAAATTGTCTTAAGGAAATTTACCATAAAACTTAGTGATAAACTGTAAAATTAGCAGTGATATACTGTCTTAGAAAAGAATTTTACTGTGAAATTAAAAACAGTAAACTAAAATTAGCTGTAATATACTGTAGTATAAAGGAATTTTACTGGGAAATAAAAAATGATAAACTGTAAATTTAGCAGCGGAAAGCTGCCTTATGATTTAAGTGTCATATTAAATTTAGAGAAAATAACCCTAAAAGATGCAGTAATGTACTGTCTTATAAATGAATTTGCCCTGTAAAATTAACCGTAACTACCCATAAAGTTAGCAGTAGGGTGAGTTCTGGTAAGTGCGTACCTTTTTTTTCAAAGTTCATGTTCTCAAGGATGCTGCTCTGTTGAAAAATCTTGTACACTCACAATTTTTTTTTAGTTTTCTTTCCAGATTATTTACTAAGATTTTGAAGCATATAATATGTCAAATAAACCATAAGCATAGGTTTTGTGACCTGGTTTATGACACCTATTCTAAGGTACGAACTTTCCCTACCTAGCGGGGTAAGTGCGTCCACTTGAAATTATGTGAATATGAGCAGGAAAAAAACTTCTGGCACACATTAAATATGTTAGGTAGTTAGTTGCCTTGGGATAATTCCTAATACTAGAGATCAGCACTTGCTTGCATGGATGAAACGCAATCAGTGATATCCCATGTGTCTTACGAACAACTGTGATTTGAAGATTGAGAGAGTTGTGTCTGTGATTCTTCCTTTGTCCTTTTAATAAGACCAAGTGTAAGTTGTTAAAGTAGCAAATGTAAGTTGTTTTTATTTAGTAATAATCACTTATAGTCTACATAGTTTATTTTGGCTTAATACATTAATCAGTCTGTGTTTAAGCTAGGGTTCGCACTTACCCCTTCTTAAATGTAAGATGAGACATGCCAATAGCGTTGTTCTAAGTGCGTACCCCTGTGATTTTCTTTTTTTTTTTGAATAAATATGGTTTTAAATTATTTTTCTTATTAGAATCAGAAGCAATAAGAAAAAACACAAAATAAAGAGCAAAAAAAAAAAGGAAAGAATTGATCATGATATGATACTTGTACTTTTTTTCTTGTACATTGAAATAATTTTTCACAAGGTGTTCTTAATTTTCTTAAATATAATTTATTCATTACTCCACCTTCGTTTTTTTGAATCGATTGGTTCCTTATTTAGTGTTTCACTTAATTTCATTGCTTCATTTGTCATTCTGATTTAAATTAAGTGTCGCTTATGATCTCTATTTTCAACGAAAAATTTACTGACTGATGTCTAAAAGCCAATATATTTCAGAGGTAATGAATAAAATTGAAATCTTATACCGCATTCAATTTAAATATAAATACTTGATGGAAATGATGTCGAATTTATAATCTGCTTATAAAAGAGTTGTAAACAAAATTAAAGGTGAATTATGAGAGTCGGATTTTCCACGTAATGGTACACACTTGCCTCATCATAATGGTATGCACTTGCTCCGCATAATAATACGCATATGCCTCATGATAGTGGTATGCACTTGCCCCATCATAATGGTACGCACTTACCCCCAACTTACTTTAAAGAAAGGGAAAGTGCGTACCAACAAATTTTAGTTAGAGTATTTGATCAAAATACCCCATGTATGTTATTAGTAGCTATTACTCAAAAGAAACAACTTGCATTTCTTGACTTCAATTGCTTGGTATGACTACAAGAGAAACTGAAACAAAATCTTCTCAATCTTTACTTTAAAGTTTTTTGGAAGACATTTAAGTTGTTTCTGATTGTGTTTCGTCTATTGAATCCAGGCCTGAATTCTACCTATTGAAATTATCATTAGACAGTTATCTAACATAGTCGATGTGTTGCAGAACCAATTTCAGGATAATGTTCCTATAATTCCCAGTGGACGCACTTACTCCGTGGCTATTTAACCGCTGGCTATTTAAACCATTTCGTTTTCTTCTACAGCATCACATTTTTTTTCGTCGTAATATTGAATTGATGTTTTGAGTAAATATGAGTCAAAAGAGATCTTCGATCACCCCTGTTTCAGGGACTGGGAAAAGAACGAAGTATTGCACCATAACCATCGCGAAAAAAGTGGAGATTTTAAAGAAATTCGACCAAGGGACCGCTGTGAAAACTTTATGCGAGGAATATGGAATCGGAAAATCAACTGTATATGACATCATCAAGCAAAAGGAAGAAATTCTTGCTTTTTTTGCCAATAGCGATTCTCCTCTAGAGATGATGAAGAGAAAAACGATGAAAGGTGCAAAAAACAAAGATTTGGACAAAGTTATGATTGATTAGTTCAAGCAACGGCGATCGGAAAATGTGCCGTTAACTGGACCTCTCATTATCGCGCAAGCAAAGCGATACCACACAGAAATGGGTTTGACAACTAACTCCCTGTGATTACACCACCGGATGGTTAGACAAGTTCAAAAAACGCCACGGCATTCGACAAATTCGAATCTGCGGGGAAAAAATAAGTTCGGATTATGAAGCAGCGGAGGTGTTTGTCGATGAATTGATGGAAATTATTCAGGAAAAAAATATATCACGGGAAAATATTTATAACGCCGATGAGACCGCACTTTTTTGGAGACATGTTCCCAGAAAAACTCTTGCAACTTATCAAAAAAAGAACGCGACAGGCATCAAAGATATGAAAGAGAGGATTACAGTTGTTAGCATGGCCCTTTATTTTTTCTTGGAGAAAGTCCCTAAACGAATTTAAAAAAAAAAAAAAAAAAAAGTTAATTGCACCTACTTTCCTTGCCTGCACGTCCCGGGGGAGAGAAATCCCATTTTTTTATTTTCATCCTAGCACGCCGGCAAACAATCCCATCACTAGTGACAGAACGTGTATGTTTCCGTAATGGTGTGACGTCAGAGCTTTAGTGTTGAGGAACAACTTGCTTCCTCGAAGAGGGTAAACAATTTAAGAAATTTCCCTAAGCTGTGTTTTTTAAAAGTTGAGTTGTATTTTTACTAAAGTTCTATTTAAATTTTGTCTCGACGTCACGCCACTACGTTCCATCGTTTGCAACTATAAGAATGGTAGACTTTCCAAGCTGTGTGTTCTGATCTGTCCTGTCATGGCTTAGTGTTGTTATTTTTTGCGCTGTGTTGTTTCTGCGTGCACGCGGGGCGTGCTTTTTGTTTAGTGGTGCTGTAATTTTTTGAAAAGGCTGGTGCCTTCAACCACTTATGTTATACCATGCAGGCATTATTAATTAGTTTACTTTAAATGTTTTTTAAAGAATTTGGCCGAACGAATTAATGTTCGGGGATTTTGAGAGTTTCACCTACTAGTCACTGCGGACAGTTCTATCGTTCCACCGCTATAAAAATCTTCAAGTTCCTAAGAGGAAACTTATATGGCTGTAACCTGCTTTCCCAATTTTGGTCATGCGGCGACCAAACCAACTGGCTCCTTCTGATTAATAATTTCTTGGTGTCTGGCTGAGCCCATCCCTTGGATAATGGAACGCCTCGTCAGGCCTGTCTACCAGACAAGTGGCTGAAATTGAAGTTGAGCTGTGGACTGTGACGCCATACCCAGAAAGGTGGACTATGTGGCTGATTCTATTCTAACTGTGATTTTTTATGTCCTATGTTGTTTATTCTCACTTTTTATTATTTAATAATCAATTAATGAGATGATTGTGTTTATTAGATGTTTAGGAACACATTTCATCATATTTTTTTTATATAATATAACTTGCATTAAGAGAAAACCTACAACATATCACCAAAATGTCAGTACCCTGTCATGTCTCTTTTTTGAGTTTTTCTGTAAATGTTGAATTTTTTTGATCGCAATAAATAATTTTAAGTAATTACCTCATACATTCTAATGTATATGATCGAAATAAAAGAAACGACCTGTATTTTGGTTAATACATTAAGTTAATATTGAGTTCTGGTTCAATAACTCTTGTCCCCGAAATTTAACGTTTCTTTAAAATTTGCATTTGTGTGACTCGAGCACCGTCTACATTGAGATTTATGAAACGCCTTGTGAACGATGTTGAAATCACTTCATCTGAGTAATATTTACAAGCATAGAGATGACTAAATAGTGCAAAGAGGTTGTGTCATTTTAGATTTCCATTTTGAAAAAGGTATGTCATAAATTTTCTTGTCAGTACCGTGGTATGGATTTATTTAACAACTATTGATTTTTCCTATCCGAAATTGCAGATATTTGTACTTAATACTAACCTAAACTACACGATAAATCGACATTAACAAAACTACAGCCAAACAGGTACAGTAATTTTTTTAAATGAAAATGTCAGTACCGTGTCTGTCAGTACCGTGTGAAAAAATTATAAATTAGTAATAAAATTGTTTTAATCATTAATTGCAATATTTTTTATGAAGATGGCTCCAACACTACGTAGTAAAAAAGTACCTGATACTAATAATGATATAAGTTGCCGAATTCCACAATTATCTGCAAGAACAAAAGTCAAACGCAAAAATAAAGTTAGTGCAAAGGTAAAACAACATCAGTTGGAGCAAAAACGAATTGCTGAAAAGGTAAGAAGGGAAAAAATACGCAATGATCCAAAAGCTTATGAAAATTACTGTCTGAATGAACGAGCAAGAAATGAAAAAAGGAAGGAAAACTTAAGTCAATTCAAGAAAAATCAGAACTAGAACAGCGAGCTCGTCGCAAACAACAAAATTTATGGAAAAAAAAACTCACGGGCCCGACAAGAAGATGTTGAGTTGACAACGAAGCAAAATGGTGAAAATAATAATGTTGAATCCAAGCAAGCTACTGTAGGAAGGAAACGAATTCAAAAAAATCTACATAAATGTTTCAGACGCAAGAAAAATTATCGGAAGATAATAAAAAACTGTGAACAAGAATCAAAAGCTTACGTAAAAAATTACAACGTGAAAAAAACAAAAAATCAGAATCCACATCGCCTAAATCTAAAGTTGACAAAATGTAAAAAGATCGAAACGTGAACCCCAAAGTTCGCAAAACATTGATGCTTCATGAAGTTATGGTAAGGCAACTAAAATCGTCCTACCAAGACTCAAACAGTTCTAAGTTTAAGCAAATATTGGGTTGAGCAATAAGCGGAAAAATTGTTAAAAAATATCGACAAATATCTGCCATTAGGAAAAATGTTGCTGCTATTATTTCTTCAAGAGTTCATAGGAGTAATCAGTCACTGGAGTATGTAAAAATGCAAAAAGGAATCAAAAATTTATTCAAGATCGGGTGATAATTTTTTATGAAGAAAATAGTAAGATAATTCCTGATAAAAAACTTCAATAAAAATAAATGGAAAGCAAGTAACAAAGCGTTATATGAAGGCTACGATTAAAGATTTACGTACAGGAATTTAAAAAAAAATTTAAAACGATGAAAACCAAAAATCATACTTCATGTAATTTAATATTATTTATTTATTATTATGAATGCATTTGATACATTACTTTAATAAGTTTAACATAGTTTAAACAATTTGTTTTTTGTTAAATACTATAAATAGAGTATTTTTTTTTTTTCGGTTAATATTGCTAACAATTATAAGAGTTAATTGTTATTGTTGTTATTATTAGTTATTAATGCGGTAAATAATCAATGTAAAAGAATTTTTAAATGTTGTAACAGAACTCAAGAATGTATTAAATGATTTTCCTAAAGAATGTTTACCAAATTTATATTATGTCAGTACCGTGGATAAATGAGTCAGTACCGTGGAACGGAAAATTTGAAATTTGTTTCTCGTTTTTGACGCGTTGAAGTTGTAGTAAATTCCTCGCAGGCTTTTATTTTGACAGTAAAATGGATACTGAATATGCATCGAAAAATTGAGAAAGCTTAAATTTAAAATCTGATTTTTTTTTGTCAAAAGAATCACAGTTAGAATAGAATCACCCATGTACCAGCTGTAACCGGTGGACTTCCGTTCCTGAGATGGTATTATTGTGAAAATTCTAAGGGGTGAACTCCAAATTCTGTTCTAGGACTTTTTAAATTCTCTAACTATAATTGGGGGGTATTTTGAAACTTCAAAATTCTTTGGGCGTATCAAATTTTTCAATGTTGACAATGTTTTGATCAAAATAAATTTATACTGTTTGTTAAAAATGTCTATCTGTTCCTTTCACTTCTGCTGACCACACTACCTCGGCCTCGTATTTATGTTAGCATAGGTTAACAACAGTTTTGGCTTGCGCAAACGCGGCTGGAACACACAAGTTAAAATTAATGGTGATTGGAAAAAGTGCTCGACCTCGTGCTTTTAAAGGCATCAAAACTTTTCCAGTCCTCTACAGAAACAGTAAGAGGGCCTGGATGTCGAATGATATTTTCTCTGAGTGTTACGAGAATCACTTCCTGCCGAAAGCTCGTAGTCACTCTTCATCCGTAAACCTACCGGCCGACACAAAAATAATGCTCATCGTCGATAACTGCGCAGCTCACTCTGATGCAGCATCAATATCTACGGAGAATGAAGAACTTGCGTTTCTTCCTCCCAACTGCACGTCGCTTATACAGCCGCTGGACAATGTAGTGCTAAACGCATTGACAGGGTTCCCACTTCTTTTTCAAAACAAAAAATAAGGACTTTCTAAGAACCTTTTTCAAAAAAATTAAGGACCTCGAAAGTATTAATTAGGCAACAAATATGCATGAATTTTATAGGTTGCACAAACACACCTTTATTTTCAAGCATTTTTTTTCCTAAAAAATGTTTTTGAAGCATTTATTGCTTATCATTAGATTTCAAACCCAAGACTAAGAAACATTTTCAAAATAAAAAAATTGCGATCTGAACTTTTTCTTCATGACAATTCCAAGGCTAGCGGCAATTTTACATCAAACACTGGACAAAAAAGTACTAGCTTTGAGTACAAGATGCACTAGAATCTTTGAGGCTGCGTTTTGCAGAAAAAAGTATAAAATATGTCGTACACAAATACATTAAGTTAAAATGAGGAAAAAGGGGTCAATTTACTATCGTTCTCAATGAAACAAAAATGCTAAAACGGATTTCAATAAAAGACAAGCAATAAAGGCATTTCAATAAAAGGCATTCTAATTTGATGCTACTTCTATTTACTTCAGTATAGTTCAGATTTTGGTAAAATTATGATAAAAACTTAATTTTGTAAAAGTGAATTAATCACTTTTACTAATACCTAACTACATACACAGAGCTAAAATTCAGGACAGATATGCCAAAGTTTCCAAAATAGTCTAAGCGGAAGAATTCTTCACTTTTATTAAAAAGAATTGCATGTAGACCACTGGTTCTCAACGGGGGCGATACCGCCCCCGATGTTGAGGGGCGGTAAGGGAGCGGTGGGCGTATTTTAAAACTTGCTTGAGAGGACATGTTTGGGGGGGGGGCGGTAGGAGACCTTTTCTCATGGATCGGTTAGGATAGTTTACAAAAAAAAATTCTGGAGTTGTCTCCCGAACCCTGATCCCTCTCCTAATGTCATCAAAGACAGCCCAAAATTTGCCAATAGCACTTAAATTTCAAAAAAGTTTTGAGGTGGGTCCCCTCTTTCATTACGTAACTATCTGAAATAGCCTTAAAATTGTGTTTAATTGATGTCCATTTAAAAATTGCTCAAGAAGAGTCCTAAATTCCTTACCCCTCCCTGCTCTCCTAACTTTTATTGCCAACAAAAAAAAAAAAGGCTTAAAATTGCATTTTGAAAACTTGACTTTTCAAAAAAACTTCTGGGGCAAAGATCCAGAACCACACACCTCTTTCTCTAGCATAACCATGCAAAACTTGAAACTTTGTTTCTAGACATTTCTGTTGAAGAGTTATGGAAATCATCATTCTAAAAGAGTCTAATGATTTTGTAAAAAATGATAACAGGAGGGAATCTCGAACTACCCTCCTACTCTTTCCCTAATCATGACCAAAAAGAGCCTAGAATTGCCTTTTTAGGAAGTCGGCTTCTAAAAATTCCTAGAAGAGAGCTACCAAACTTGACCGACTTTTTATGTTGTAAGAGCATCGCCGTAACAACACCAAAGGTAGTTTACAGTTGTGTTTTTCAGAGTATAGTGAAAAAAATTCTGGAGAAAACTCCCGAACCTTTACCACTCCCTCAACCCCAACAAAAAATAGTTTAAATTTAGGTTTTTAAAAGACTTCAACTTCAGAGAACAACGGAAGGAGCTCTGACCCCTTACATGACTAAAATTAGCCTTAAAATAACTTTCAATTTTGAAAAAATTTCATAAGGGACCTTTTTCTCCCTTGTTAATGTTAACAAAACTTGCCTAAAATTACGTCAATTTTAAAATGCTTCATAGTGATGGAGTCTGATTCTAACTCTTTAACACTACGAAACCTAATATTAAAGGAAATGCGTTTTTAAAACTCCATTTTCAAAACAAGCGCTGTCTTTACTGTGATGTCGCCAGGGCATATTTTTTTCCAAAAAAATTAGGACTTGTAACTTTTGGCATTTTATCTAACCTTCAAAGCCATAAAATACTCAAAAAGAATCTCTGAATTGAATTTATCTTGTAATTTGTAAATATGAAGATTTTTTTTCTCCTCCAATTAAAACTTGATTAATCTTTAAGGATGACATGTAGGGTTGGTAGTGCGAGTCTTTGTCCCGCCTGGAAAAAATCTAAAGTCCGGCTTTGTTATTGCCATAAATGGGGGACGCGTAAAGCACAGCTGCAAGTTAGTAAGAACAACAAGGTTTTGGGATTGGATTGTTTGAGGAACTATTTGAATACAGTGCAGTTTTTCAAAGTATATTAGTTTTCAAAAAAAAAAAGTTGAAAACAATGCATTTTTATTTCAAACCTTTTTGCTCTTATTTACGTTTAAAATAGGTCACTCATTTGATGGAACTTTTCTCGGCACTTGGTTGCTTATTTGATGCACTTTTTTAGAGGAAAAAAATTACATGCTTAAAAAAAAAATATATATATCTTATGCTTGAAAAGTTTTTTATTTTTTTAAAGTTTTTTTTACCCCCTAGTCATTTTTCAACTCTCTGTTTGGGCAAAATTATAGAGTTAAAACGGTTAAGAAAACTGCTTTTCCTTCTCCCTCTTTTCCGTTTCACGCCCGTCTGCAAAGGGGGCGTTGAAAACATGTTCAGTCCTAAAGGGGGCAGTAGCTGAAAAAAGGTTGAGAACCACTGACATAGACAATTTGGATAAATGTAAGAGATTTATGCAACACTTCAAACCCAAACTTTTACAAAATGCAAGGTATCTGATACAATTGGAATTTGAAATCCATGATTTTCCATGACCTACTGGATGCAATGTTTGCAGTAGGAGAGGGGATCAAGAATTGTCTAAAATAGTGCTTTGTGAAGAGAAAATTTCATTTATCTGAGAAATGCTTTGCAAATATGAGCTGGAAAATTCAAATTATGACAAAATATAACAAACTGAGCTACTATTATATTATTTGAAAAAATCACACTGCATTTAAGATAACCATTATTGAATGTCAACCATAATTTTTACTTGAATCAATGCAGATGAAAATGGATTAAAATTTTCAAGTGAAAACAATTAAGTAGCAAATGTTCCAGATTACAAAATATTTTTATTTGATTGCATTGATTGACATGATGAATAACACCGGTCAACACGATTTTTGAGTCTGGCTTCTGAGTATGAAATTTTATTTGGTTTTATGTTTCTAATAAAGGAAAAGATAATTTTTTTCGATCAAAGTTTTTTTGTAGAAATTATGGGGTTTTTTTTTCTTTTTTAAGAAATACAGGATTTTTTCAATGACACAAGTAAAAAAATGCTAACATGAATTTTTTTGCTTCTGCATTTAATAAATTCACCGTAAACAAAATAAAATTCATCAGCATCATGTTTACACTGTTTTGAAGCCATTTTCAAACTTAGTAATAGACACAAGAATGCTTGTTTTCCAAATGTTCTCTTATTCTTTGCTGTTGTTATCACAAAAAACAACAGATCTTGCAGACAATAAATAAATTAAATAATTCGAAGAAATTGCAGACGATAAAAAAACTCAAAAATAGCAAATGTAAAACTCAGCAGACAATAATTTTACCAACAAAATTTTAAAAAATCGATGAAAGTCGTTTTTTCTTTAGCTAAGCAATTAAAACCTTCAAAGTGACCTGAAACAGTCAAAAGCAAACTTTAAAAGCCAAGAATGGCTATTTGAGTCTTTTGCGATGCCTATTATCCGAATTCATGCATTAAAACAGAAACTCAGAAAAAAAAAATTTTTTTGTTGACCGGTGTAATGCGTTCAAATGAGGAAAAATGTATGCCTGCAGCATGGGTTGAAAAACATGGTTTTAAAGTGGTGCCTCCAGCTTGCAAAGCTGACCCATGTAGCTGCTTACGTCATTATTCTAATATTGAGAAACGGGTTTCTAAGAATCAGTTGCAAAAAATTTATTAATAAAATAAGAATTAAGTAGTGAAAATAATAGTTCTTAGTAAGTAATTTTCTTTCTTTTTCCATGTTTTACGATGCTATCTAGAAAAACTTTCAATATGATTAGAGATCAAAAATACTAAAGACTTAAGCTCCTGCAATTTTTTTTTTATAGCCAGACAAAAAAAAATCAGTATTTACATGTCAGTATTTACTTCTAAAAACATTTTGTTCTGAAGGAACTAGTTGAAAAGGATTTGTCAAATCTTCAAATGACTATGCTTCTTTAGACTTAGGTTGAGCACCACTGTTTTAAAATAAATCATTGTGATATGGATTACAGACGGAGAAATACGAGAGGACAAACAATTTGTAGAGGTAAAAAGGTTTTTTTTTTTCTTATTAAAGCATCTATTAGTTCATGTCTATATATATTTTATGCAAACTCCAAATGGCAAG
Organism: Uloborus plumipes; assembly: GCA_038373865.1. NCBI lineage: Eukaryota > Metazoa > Arthropoda > Arachnida > Araneae > Uloboridae > Uloborus > Uloborus plumipes. The sequence goes on from JAXGGA010000637.1 coordinate 102,585, forward strand.
TGGATATTTTCTAGACAACTACCTCCTCTCCCTTCCCCAACACATATAGGCTTATTTTCTTTGCTCACACTGAGAATGTTTAGATATCAACACAGGATCCCAAAGCAGTAAAAAAGAAAAGTTGAAAGAATATTTTTTTCATTATTGCTAGCAATTTCAAATCATTAAATTACTAGCAATAGTGAAAAATAAGGACTTAAAAATAATTTTAAGGACCTTGAATCAAAAATAAGTACTTTTAAGGGCCCTTATTTTTCAAAATGAAAAATAAGGAGTTTCTAAGGACTTTTAAGGACCGTGGGAACCCTGATTGAAGGCTCATTACAAGAGCAATTTCTTGCAACGAATGCTCGATTCCATATATAAGGAAAAGAGCATTTGCAACTATGTGAAGGAGTTCACGCTAAAAGATGCACTTTGGTGTGCAGATAGTGCCTGGGAGAGCATCTCAAGTGATGCTCTGAAAAATGCATTACACAAGCTGATACCTCAAACTTTATTCCTTGATGACGAAAGCGATTCCGAATTCGAGGGATTTAATATTACCCCCAAAAAAGTGTACATTTCGAACTTGTTGGCTTATGCGCAGCAACGCAAAATCGACTTGCAGGAATCTGACTTGATTGAAGTGTTGGAGTGACGACAATGCTCCGATAATGAACAAATTAAGTGACGCGGAAATTTTGCAGAACGCGTTACACGTAGAAACACACGACAGCACTGATGATGAGAGTGACTGTGAAGAGATTGAAGAGACAATTGCAACTGAAAGCCTGATTAAAACGCTTGATGCCGCGATAAAAGGTCTTGAACAAAGGTCGTTCATAGATGAACACGAACTAATGACCGTATATAAAATTCGCGAGAAATTGGTTTCCCATAGAGGGTAATTCCATGTAAATGTCAACCTGGACATGGTTTTTTAATCTTTCAATATATATATTTTGTGATACATCATTTTAAAGATAATTTTTCAAATTTTTAGAATTTAACGTAAGTTTTTACAAAATATTACTCCAAACCCCTGAAAAATGGCTCTAAAGATAACATATGCAGTTACCCAAAACATTGCATATTTTTCTAACTTTTCACATTCATATATAGTTAAAAAAAACTGCAAATAATAAGGAATTTTTTTTTTAATTATTTAAGGTTGGTTCTTTTGTTTTACAGAAATATATATATATTTTTGTTTTATGATAAAATTAACATTGCAAAGTTACTAGGTATTCAGTCTGATTTACTTGTTATGTTAGTCACAAAAACATGCATTAATTCAGTTATTCTCTTCTGGAAATAATATTTTTTATATTTTCCACCCTGATCTCTTCTATGGGATGTGTACAGTTAGACTGATAAGACTGTTCATGAATAATTTCCTTTTTTCTGGCCATAGGACTTGTGACTAACATAACATCACTGTGTGTGACTAACATAACATGACTCTTTAAGAAATACTTAAATCTTAAGCAAACACTTTATTTTAGAAACAAATTAATTTATTGAACCCCTTATTATGAAGAAATTAGTGTGACCATATATACTGCAGTAATATATTTTCAAAATAGTTCTTTTAATAGTAAACTTGGAGTCGAAATTTTATGCTGTAATTCGCGACGCAAGTAAGCACTTGGCATATGAAGTCAACATCTTCAATGAAAGAATTTAAATGACTTTATAGCTATATGCGGGATTGCTGTGCAATTAGTTTTTCTATGAACATATGGAGCTGCTGCTCACTTTAAAAACATATAGGACCCTAACTGCCCCCATCATCTACAGGTCATGGGGTTTTATGAAATTGGATCATAGAAAGTGCCCACATGTATAACACAACATGCGAAGCAGCGTTTTACATGGGCAAAGTTTGGAAATTATGCAAAGGAATTACTTCAGTAATAAAAAAAAACAAGAATTGAAGATAAACTGCTCATTTTTGAGTGAAAGTGACAACTCTTAAAAAAAAGAGTTAGACTTGTTTGAAAATAGGAATCCCCATATAGGTTCTTCGGTAATAATGATATGCTGTAAATATGGAGAAATTTAAAATTTGTTTATTAAAAAATACAGGGGATGATATTCCAAGAAAATAAGTTTTTCTTTTTTTTTAAAGAAATTGTGGAAGACAAACCTGCTGATGGTTTTGAAATAGATTCTCCCCGACTGTTCCGAGATACCAAAACTAAGACAGTGGGTAATTTTATTGTGGTGGTATTTACCTCTTGTAAGTCGAAAGAGAAATATGGCAGGCAAGTTTTAAACATGAATGAAAATGCTTATGAAGTTCTCTTCGTGAGAAAAGCTCTGAGGCAACCTTTGTGTTTCCCACAAATGAGAACAAATTTTGGATTTAAGGAACTCAAATTTTGAAAGTCTTGTCGCAAACATCTGTAAATTCCAGCAAACATTATTACTTTAAATACAAAATTGAACTCGAAATTTTGTTTACAGGTAAACATGTGTGTTAATCTTCAATAAAATCTTGTTTGCATTCTAATATTTGTATTAATATTACCTGTAATACACTTAAAGTTAAATGTATAATCGCGTGTTATGTTAGTCACGTTATGTTAGTCACAGACAAATTTTATTAAAACACTACTTTTTGTAATATTATTTAAAATATATGTCAAATTTACAATTATTAATGTGAAAATAACGTTTCACATGGATACTATCAGGGAAAAAATAATAATTTTATAGTTTAGTTTTAGAGAATTGTGTTGATGAATTTAATACAAAATTTTGAGGGTTGCAAATCTGTTATGTTAGTCACGTTGATCAAAATGCTCCCTAACTGCCAAAAATGAAAGTAATATTATTATTTTTTTTATATTAACTTAAACAACTCATCTATGCGGAGAAGAATAACACCTCGTTTTTGGTGTTGTGACAAAAATAAGGCTCGCACACAGAAAATAAGATTAAAAATTTATTCTAATTGTTATGTTAGTCACAATGGAATTACCCTAAACCTAAAATGAAACAATTATCTTTGTTTGATATGTTAAAGAAAAGTTGAAAGTTCTAGTATTTAATAAATGTATTTCAATATTTTTTCTCATATTTATAACTTTTTTTAATGGAGCATCAATGTTTCGTTTTCCTCTTAACTTTTTTTTTTTTTTTGCCTTAGCATTTTAAATTAGGAAATATTTCTCATTTATTGCGAAAATGATTGATTTATTAACCGTATATCTGAAATAAATCGTTGTTTTCCGGAGATGACAACAGATGGCGCTACTAATCAAAATCTTAATTTCTTTCAAATACGTGTTTAAAATTAATTTCTTTCACTTAAAATTCACATAACATGCTATTATTGTTATAATTTCAATAAAAAACGACTTATTTCACATTTGGCTTCGGTTCAGCGATTTATTATTCATAAGTTCTATAATTCGGAAATTTCCATAATTCGGAATTGCCGTGGTCCGGACGATTCCGAATTAAAGATGTTATACTGTATATATATATATTATATTTTTAATGTATTATACTCCACAACTCCATTAATATTTAAAATGTGTACTATCAAACAACTCTTGAAACAATATAATTAAAAAATGAGTAAAAAGTTTTGATATGATTTCCAGACAATAAGTTTCTTCCTTTTTCTTTTTTTTTTGTGTGTGTGTATGATCACTTTATAATAATCTTTTATGTCAGATTTTTTGAAACTAAAACAATAAACAGAAATACAAAAGTATATTGAAATTATTCTAAGCACAAAAAGATAATATTTAAAAACAAATTATTGATATCAATCATACACATAAACGAATGTTTTAAAAATCTATAAACACACAACTTTTTCTTCTTTACATACTTTTTAAATAAAAATAATACCGGCATAAAAATACAAAGCATAAATTTAAGTTTAATTATGTATGAAAATAATTTGACAAAAAAATGCCACTTAGTAGGGTGTTGTCATAGCAAAGATTGCTTCTGAATGATGACCTGAAGTACAATTGCAAATTCACTCTTCTTCTGACAAAATACCTCCTTTTTCGCTAATGAAAGTTGGAAGAAAAAAGCACCGAAAGGCATATAACCGTTAACAGAATCCAGTCGAACTGAAAACATGTGTTAGTATTTTGACACCATTGTTCTCTTCCGAGGCGACCAAGACGACTTCGTTTGTTGCTGTCACTGACAGCTGATGAAAGGGAAAATTGATGACCCCTCCTAAAAATTAAGGGGAGACGTTTTTGTGATAGGCATCTAAAGGTTGAAAAGCACTTAGGGCTCGATTTTATTGCCCTCATTTACAAACAGCCGGTAACGATCACTGAACAGCTCCCAAGTCGTTCTGAAGCTTGTATTGAACTCTCACCATTGTAGAAACGTAACTTAGAAGCTTTCGCTTTCAGCAAGTCGGGATTACACGATTACAAGGCTAAATTACGATTATTCAAACTTAGATTACAATTACGATTACGCAAGAAATCCTTGATTAAAATTATGACTACACGATTACAAGCGTTCTATTTCCAGGTTATGATTACAAAATAATGTAATCGATTACGCACGTAATCGACGATTATTTCAAGCATGGATGGAACATAATATAAATCGTTGAACAAAACTTGCATCAAGACGCAAAAGCCGTTTTCGCTTTTTCCTTTATAGCTAAACTGAGCGCAAGTAGGGATGCCCTTATGGAAGGTCACAGGAGGTCGTTGTGACCTCTAAAAATTACCTTCATTCCCAAATCCTGCCGAACGATTTGTGAAGTTTAGAGACAATATTTCAATAGTGCTTTTTTTTAATGATGCCTAGTCGCTTTTGATTAAATATAGGTAAGCGTACCTGCTCATATATTGTCATTCTGAAATTGTGAAGTCATTCGGTGAATTGGGATTTTCCCCCTTCCCAAAACTTGAACTTTGAGGTGCCCAAGCACAAGAGATACTTGAAAATCATTATTTAAAGAAAGTAATGATACTTCATCCCAAATAAATTCTAAGAGAAAGGTTTGGAATTTTACGGACATGCAACATTATATATTTTTTAATCTTCATTTATTTTTCGTATCTGTGTTTTAAAAATAATGAAACAAAATTGTTCCTTGCTAATGTATAGTTAAAAAAGCTAGCAAACGAGGAAGAGCTTAGCAGCAGATACATAAAACTGCAGCAATAGAATGATTCTACTCTGTCTTTTTTTTCTTTCAAATAAACTTATTTTACACTAGCAGACGATATTTTTAATGTTTTCAGAGGTACACAAGCAAAACTTGGCACACAAAAAACAAAAATACAACAATGAAATGATTTCTTTTATATTGTTTTGTTTTCTTTTGATTACAGTTGCTCTCAAATAACAGACGATATTTTTTGCAGTTTAATACCAAGCTGTTGCATCTTTAATAGTTTTATAAAAACAATCGTTAACACAACAAGCATTTCAAGCGCCTATTTTTTCAAAGAGATTTATTGTTTAGTTGCAAAGTACAAAGCATTGAGTGATTTAAGCAGTAATTTGAAAAAATCTCGTTTGGACATCACACTGCTTCCTTTCACGTTTAAATTTCATAATAGATGACTTTAGTGTTAAAATAGTTCCTTAGAGTGAGCAAAATAGCAATTCACACATTTATACCCCTTTATTTTGTCGCAAATCAATGGGGAAAAATGTTTTACAATGATTTATCATCCAAATATCGCCGAGTTAAACATCATTTACAGCATTCTTCACAAAGTATTGCCAAATGTAATACAAATTCAAAAAATAATTCTTTCGACAAATTTGTCACCAATTTGGCGATATCTCACCAAGTTGGCGAAGAACACTTGACGACCGAAAGCTTGGCGATGCATCGCCAAGTGGTCGCCAAATCAAAACATCACCTTATAGTCTGCATTGAAATTAACAGATTTACCCCAAAAAGGGGATAAGAACCCCTTCGGATTATTCGAATGCTATGAAAAGGGAGGTGCACAACTAGACCCCCTCTCAGAGCCTACGTGCCAAAGGAGAATGTTCTACAGAAAACCGTTTTTGAGTTATGCGAGATACATACATATGCACACACATACATAGATGTCACGAGAAAACTCCCGTAATTAACGCGGGTGAGGTCGAAAAGAATGTTTCGGCTGTTTATATGTTCATAGGTACATATGCACGTGCTGAGGGGTCGGAAAAACAACTGAACATTCATTCGGGGATGAGTAAAAGAGAAATTTAGGCCGAATCTTGAGTGAAAAAAAATTTTTCGTGATCACTATACTACCTTTACTACGTAAAAGGAAGTAAAGGCTGAATAATCTTCCAGTTTTGCTTCATATTTTGCATAATACAATACAGTTTCATTATATTTCGTACGTTTATATTAAATCTATATCAAGTGGATTCACGGTATTTATGTATATTTTTAAATAAAATATATCATTCACTATGCAATAATATATTTCGTAATAGCATATTTACTCTGCATCATGTTGAATATGAAAATACTGAACACTTAGTAGCATACTGTGCAATTATTGTCGACTGTCAGTCAATTCTGTATAACAATTACGAGTGTAAAAGGCAGGTAAACAGCAGTATCTGCTTTACCTGTAGGCATAAGCCTTTATTTTTAAATTTGTCTTGAAGCAATTCCATATAAAGATGATAAAAAGTAAAAATTAAGAACTTACATTTAAACTTTAAAAATGTACTTCCCAAAAGTCTAATCTGCAGATGAAGTTCCCATATGAGTGTAGTGGTTTAAAAAAAAAATCTGATTCACGTGTGTTTACCCGGCAGGTGACGTGACGCAATCGGCTAATATGTTGAGTAACTTTTTGGCTGGATGCATTGCATAAACAAATTTTAAAGGTTTTAAGAAGTTTAACAGTTAAGGAGATGACTGAGTTGAGTTGTCAGTGTTAAACATGGTACGCAAAATTTGATGTGCATCACGTCAGCTGTCGGTTTGCGGTAACTGAGTAAATACCGTGCAAATCAATCAATCCTTCTCTTATGATTTGATTCCGTAGCTGCAGTGAAGCGGTAGTTTGTTTTGGTGCTGAAGAGTGCCCTGCTAAAAGAGTGGGTAGATTTTAAAACTTCAACTTGGGAAGACGAAGGTGTTTTTAAATAATTAGAATGTAAAGGTTGTGCTTTTTGAAGATAGGCTTAGAACAGGACCGGGAGTTCAACATACGGTGAGGTATCCTCTGCTGTTGCACGGTTATTGTTGATTTTAAATGGTCTTATCTTCTACCTGCTGTCCAAACCAAGGAGCGAGTGGGATTTCAACTCTTCAATGCCTGCTCTCTGTCAAAGTGTGAGTGGGTGTGTTAAGTTTGTTGCCTTCAAGTCTTTGTGGTATGCCAGTGTTTTGTGGATAGACTGTATCCTGCTGGTATGATGAACTTTTAAATAGTTTTTGGGAACTTTCTACGCTGTGGTACCTTTTTTAAATGAGGACTTTTATTTAAAGTCGTGGAAGTTTTGAACATTTTAAGAAAGAAAATGTTGTGAATCGAATCTAATCGTTTTTGAATGTGTGTTTGGGAATTTTTACTGAATGATGTGTTGGGGGGAAAATAAGTTATTTTAAACGTTAAAAAAGGTTTTTCCCAATTTACACTTGTACTTAGGTTGAATAAAATGTTATTTAATCTTCAAAAATGAATTTTGTATTCTTTCCTCCCGAGCAGAACCATTCCACATTTTTTGTTGGTCGGAGGTGGCCCGGTCTTGGTTCTTACTACTTCCGGGTTATCGCCGTTCGCCGGCCAACATTACCTCTCTCTGGGCTTGCAAAATCAAAATTCAATCTATTACCCAAAATATATTTTGGTATAAATATATAGTATCGCCTATGTTCATGTTGAGTTTTCCAAATTATATTTTGAAATTTTATTTAAATTTCGGTTTGTGTATTTTTCTTGCAAAGTCACAATGCAAATTTTTATGCTTGTTACGCATTTCCCGGTCATAGACACGTGCATGCCTTTCGTCATAGTATGACGAACTTTCTTTTCATTTGATTGGCCGCCGTTCTATCATCGGGAAATGCAACTAGCAATATGCAGATTAATTCTTTTAAAATAATGTGTTCACAGGGATTTAGTTTTTTCTTCTTTCTTCTATCTACTTCGACTTCATGTTTACGTCACAATTTTATTTTGCTCAGCCGAATTGGCTGCAAGCTTAATCCATGTAAATGTCCGTCAATAAATGTCATTAAAATTATATGTTCTCGTTATTACACGACTCCGATTCTTTCTGCTCGGGCACTTAAAAATACGATGGACTTACAATCTTAATTTAACATCGAAAATTCAACAGTTTGAAGTTAAATGTTTTATTCATGTCTGTAGCAAATCAAAAAGGTGTTTTTTCAAACATCTCAAAAACTTATTTTTTCAGCTACTGCCGTTTACCTGACCACGGCAGTATACATATCTAAAACAACTTGTATTAAAATGTGTGTGTAGGTTTATATAGAACTAATAATTCACTGATTTTTCACCTTTTTTTTTTTTTTTTTGGAAATTATATCCACATAAATAAAACAAAGAATATGTATGTATATATGTTTATATCAGGGTTGATACATTTTAGCCGAGCCAAAAAAAGCCGGCCGGCTTTTTTTGGTTTAAACCACTTAAAAAAGGCCGGCTTTTTTAGGAAAAAAGGCCGGCTTTTATTAAAAACTCTGGCTTTTTTAGGATTTTTTTTTTTTGTGGTGTTTTATTTTAATTTACTTACAATGAAAATTATATTATTAATACAATTACAGCTCTGTTGACAAATTCCATGACACAAGACTAAAAATTAGATAGTTGTTATAAAAATAGAAAAATAAAGCTATTGTTCTATATCAGGTAATTAGTCTTGTTCAATGGAATGTAAATGGTCGTAAATGAATTTTCGTCAAAGTATTCAAAAGCTCACATGATTCTGCTGCTGTTGTTAGCAGTTATCTGGTTTAGTCTTGAAATAACAATGAACTCTTATATTTTTTTCTGCTTTTTTTTAAGTCACAAAAACTTTTATCTGCTTCTTAATTGAAAAACAATTGTTTAAAAAATAAAAAGTTTTTTATGTATACATAGAAACCAACAGGTCTATATTAGTGAATGAATTTAAATTCTACTGGAATGATACAGATTTCAGAAGTAATGTTTTTACTATTGTATACATAAATAATAGTGCAAAAAAAAAAGAGCAAACTGGTCGATGCAACAGTCTTTTTAAAATTTTTTACTTTAGGCAACATGGCAGCGGGAAATGCTAGTTTAGTAACTCAAGAGTTTTGAAAGCACTTGTTTAAGGGAAGAGGGAAGTACTTGAATCAGAGATATCTGATTATAAAGAGGCTAAAAAAAAAAAAAAAAAGTCTGACTTGTTTTTTGATTTAAAACACTTTAAAAAGACCAATTTTTTGTAAATCTGTCTCTTTTTTTTTCAAAGCATATTTTAATAAACATATTGGAATAAAAATTGCGCTTATATGAACAATATAATTAAGTTATACTGTAATATTAAATTAGATAAAATAAGATAAAAATTGCTTCTTATCAACTGGATTGTCAAATTGTCATTGAGCTGACCATTGCTCTTTCACCTGCTCTCCACTTCCTAAAGAATGAAGGAAGGCATCCTTTCTTTTAGTATAATAATGTGCAGCCACCTGCTTTTTATCTTGATTTTAAACTTTTAATCCTTTTGTACGTTGGTGCTCCTGTCACTCAATTTGAAGGATTGTTCCCAATGATATATCATCCTTTCTTTCCGCAAAAGCCTCTACTAAATTCTGAGACTCCTGTTATTGCTTAAGGACACAGGGTTTGCCTTCCCTTTTATTAAGGGGCCATAGTTTCTAGGAAGGGAGATAATGCATTGCTTTCACTAAAGAGTGCTGGTCATGATACCTTCATATCATTTTACAAACAGTGCAGGATGGGTTTTTTTGTCCAATTGACATGTGTCTTCAGACAATTCTAATATTTTTCTTTTCAGCAGAGTTTAAATAAAGGGAAGTTCTCTCTTTGCATTTTATTCAAATTCAAACCAACTAATCCAGCAGTGATATGCTATGACATTATTATTTGATGTTTTATAATGATTTGCAGTTTTTGTGTAAATATTTCTTTTATCATTTCACAAAAGTATTGTTTTATTACTTAAATTGATATGGGTTACCTGATTAAAATGCATAGAAGTCAAAAGTATAAGTGTAAAGTATAATATTTTAAAAAAGGCCAAAAAAGACCGGCTTTTTTAATAAAAGCCGGCCGGTCTGGCCTTTTTTAAAAAAAGCCGGCTTTTTTGCAACCCTGGTTTATATGTGTGTGTGTGTACTAGGGTGGTCACAAAAAATCAAATTTCGAATTTCTTTTGCGGCATCCCCCTAAAATGTGCCAATGGGCTAGAAAATGAGATTTGCAAAGTTTTAGCTTAATCGGATAATATTAACACATGCCGCAAAGAGGGTAAAGTTAAGAAAAACAGCGATTTTTAGCCAAAAATTGTAGTTTTTACTTTGTAAAACCAAAACTACTGATCCTAGAAGCTTTATTTTGGTCTCATTTTGTAGGAAATTTTATTTTCTTTTAAGTCTAATCTTTTAAAGTTTCGAAAAAAAAATGATTAAATATTTTTCAGAATTTTCACAAGTCAGGCTGCAACGCAAATCCTCGAAATTGCAAGTAACATGGGGAATTTTTTTTTTCAACTAATCTTTTGAGGCCCCCACCTTAAATGTGCCAATAGACTAGAAAATGACATTTGAAAAGTTTTAGCTAAATCGGATAATATTAACACGTGCCTCTAAGTGGGTAAAGTTACGAAAAACAGCGATTTTTAGCCAAAAATCATAGTTTTCCCTCTGTAAAACCAAAACTATTCATCTTAGAAACTTTATTTTGGTCTCATTTTGTAGGAAATTTCATTCTCGTTAAGTGCTACCCCATTCATTTTTGCTATCATGTCCAAAATATTTATTTGGCATTTTTAAGGTTAAATCGTAGAGTATATCAAAATTAAGAAATTTTCATGCAAAAACCTAAAAGCATTTCAATATTCAATTACATTTATTTGCTTATTGTTGGATTTACTTTGTCAATTAAAATGGGGGCATTTTCACGGTACTTAAGAAATAAATGAAACAAATTTCTGTGTTAAAATAGATGAATTAAGGGGTTAAGACGGAAAGCAAAGAGTTAAAATGACAATAAAAGCTTTAATGCACCTTTATACTTATACTATTAAATTATATAACATCATTTTACTACTCTTTACATACAAATTAAGTTGCTGATGGCTTGGATGGGAAAATTTTTGATAAATGAAGAAACTGTGCTTGCATTTAGCATGCGAGTAATTAAAGTTCAAAGTTTTATTGTTGTAGTTATTGCAGTTTTTTTGTTTTCTGGTTTTGTCATTAGTGTACGAATGAAATTGGTCTATTGATATCTACTGTTTGATTTACCAAGTTTTATTTGCTCACCTGTATCTATTGCTTACCATTGTAGAGAGTGTTCATTTTTTAAAATGTAACTTAGCCCCTTCATTCTCCAAGCAATTCATTTATGGCTTTTGCTGCTCATTTCATGAGCTTTACTCGCAGTTCTTTATTTTATCTATGAATTTCAAAGAAATAAATTTATTATATATTCATAATAATATTTCTGTTTTTTCTCTGAAAAGTCAACGTGTTCCGTAGATTTCATCAATTTTACTAAAAGAACTTATTAATTTACATTTAATGATTTATTTTTTCTAAACAATTTCGAGGATTTACGCTGCAGCCTGACTTGAAAAATTCTGAAAAATATTCAATCATTTTTTTGAGACTTTAAATGAAATTAGACTTAAGGAAAATAAAATTTCCCACAAAATGAGATCAAAATAAAGCTTCTAAGATGAATAGTTTTGGTTTTACAGAGGCAAATCTACGATTTTTGGCTAAAAATCGCTATGTTTCGTAACTTTACCCACTTTGAGGCACGTGTTAATATTATCCGATTAAGCTAAAACTTTTCAAATCTCATTTTCTAGTCTATTTGTACATTTTAAGGGGGTGCCTTAAAAGATTAGTTGAAAAAAAAATCCATGTTACTTGCAATTTCGAGGATTTGCGTTGCAGCCTGACTTGTGAAAATTCTGAAAAATATTTAACCATTTTTTTCGAAACTTTAAATAAAATTAGACTTAAAGAAAATAAAATTTCCTACAAAATGAGACCAAAATAAAGCTTCTAGGATCAGTAGTTTTGGTTTTACAGAGTAAAAACTACAATTTTTGGCTAAAAATCGGTTTTTCTTAACTTTACCCTCTTTGCGGCACGTGTTAATATTATCCGATTAAGCTAAAACTTTACAAATCTCATTTTCTAGCCTATTGGCACATTTTAGGGGGGTGCCTTAAAAGATTAGTTGAAAAAAAATTCCCCATGTTACTTATGACCACCCTAGTGTGTACCTTATGGGTCATTCCATGTCAAGTGATCCAACGTTTTTTACCTTACATTTTTGTATTTCTTTCACATTTGGCTCATCAATTGTACCCTTTGAGGTAATCAAAAGTCTCAATTTTTGAATTTTTATCTCGATTATTTTTTCATTTATGAGACTTTGAACTTTGGAAAAACCCTCGTTTTTCCATGGATAAGGCTACATAAAAGGGACCATAACTCGGCACCAAATATAGATAGAACGATTTGGTAAATGGCATTTTAAAGTACGTTAGTTGCCGCTTAATTTGATATGCAACATGACTAATTTGATAAAAATTTTCTTTTTCAAAAAATGAAATTGAAATTTCAAATTTAAATTTCTCGAAAAACATATAATTAATTTTTTTGAAAAAATTCTCAAAAATTTTTGTGTATTTCATCTATGTTTGTACAAATTTTTAGATTGGGATCTCAATGGGATCATATTTTTTTGAATTTTTGAATAAAACTGTATAGGAAAAAAATGATATTTTTTAGATTCTATTTATTTAAATACTAAGTTCTCTTGCTTGTGATGGTCTAAAAAGTAGTGAACAAACATGAATATGTTTAAAGTGAGCTAGCATGAGCTTATAGATTTGTCAGGTTCACCCCCCTCCCCCTTCCTCCACCGCACAACCACTCTTTTTTAATTCAAAACAGTTCAAAATGTTAAAAAAAAAACTCTTTGATACAAAATGAATACTAAACTTTTTTAAAGTTGGTAAATGAGTTTCCTTATAACTAGACGAAGTATCCCCCTCCTCCACCCAAATATACCATTAACGCTGTACTATTATGACGTCTAACCTGGGGATTGAATTGACTATTATTTTTACTCTAGGTAAGTGAGCTAACATTAACTTGTAAATTGGTTAGCTCCCCCCCCCCCTTCCTTCCTGACCCAACCATTTTCCCCCCAAACTGTTTAAAATGCTAAAAAAAAGCTTCTTTGATACAAAATGAACAGTAAACTTGTTTAAAGTTGATAAATGGGCTTCCTTATAACAAGGCAAAGTACAACCCTTCCCCCACCCAAATATACCATTAACGCTATACTAATATGACGTCTCACCTGGGGATTGATTTGAGGATTATTTTCCCCCTAGGTATATATTGTTTTTCAGACGAAGTGTTTCGTTTTCAATCCGAACTTCACAAAGTGTACTTCCATTCAAAATCTGAATTTAAACTTATGGTTCATTTCATCCCCTCCCCCAGCACCAATCTTCAATTTTGAAGGGAGGGAATAAATGGGTCGCCCCAAGATCATAGCAAACAGCAAAATAGCCACTGTTTCCCCTTGTTCTCATAATGTTTTCCCATTATTTTTACACAAAACTGAAAAGAAATTAAAGTGTCACGTTATATGTCAGTCCCCATCACTGCCTTTCTTTTCTCTTATTGGACAAAGCTCATGAGCTAATAGGAAAGAGTAACAAACAGAACAAACTGAAACACTACCAGACATCAGTAGAGACTAAGGCTTTGAAATGGGGCTAGGCGGGATGATAAAAAAAATAAAAGTTTGGAGTGGAAAGGTAGGGTAAGGGGGGGGGAGCAATCTGTAAAGAAGTTAAACAACATGTGAGGTTGTGCTCAAAAAAGCAGTGTTTGTTTAATATATACATATATAGATATATCTTGCTGCATTACTTTCCTTTACAACAAAATGAAAAAGAACACAAACAATTAAATAAAAGCTGCACACTAGATAATGTGGGAAGATAGTTATGGGGACACAGACATATGGTCTGATATTTTGATTTATTTTCAGTTTTGTGCGAAAAGAATAGAAAAAACGATGAGAACAAGGCGAAACAGTGCTATTTTGCTGTTTGCTATGATATTGGGGCGACCCATTTATTTCCTCCCTTCAAAATTGAAGATTGGTGCTGGAGTAGAAGATGAAATGAATCATAAAGTTAAATTTCAGATATTGAATGGAAGTACACTTTGAAGTTCGGATCGAAAAGAAACACTTCGTCTGAAAAACAATATATATACCTAGGTTTGAAAATAATCCTCAACTCAATCCCCAGGTTAGACGTCATATTAGTATAGTGTGAATGGTATATTTGGGTGGGGAGGGGGATACTTCGTCTAGTTATAAGGAAACCCATTTCCCCACTTTAAATAAGTTTACTATTCATTTTGTATCAAAGAGTTTTTGTTTTTTTTAAAACATTTTGAACAGTTTTGAATTAAAAAAGAGTGGTTGTGCGGGGAAGAAAGGGGTAGGGGGGTGAACCTGACAAATCTATAAGCTCATGCCAGCTCACTTTAAACATATTCATGTTTGTTTACTACTTTTTAGACCATCACGAGCAAGAGAACTTAGTATTTAAATAAATAGAATCTAAAAAATATCATTTTTTTCCTATACAGTTTTATTCAAAAATTCAAAAAAATATGATCCCATTGAGATCCCAATCTAAAAATTTGTACAAACATAGATGAAATACACAAGAATTTTTGAGAATTTTTTCAAAAAAATTAATTATATGTTTTTTGAGAAATTTAAATTTGAAATTTAAATTTCATTTTTTGAAAAAGAAAATTTTTATCAAATTAGTCATGTTGCATATCAGATTAAGCGGCAACTAACGTACTTTAAAATGCCATTTACCAAATCGTTCTATCTATATTTGGTGCCGAGTTATGGTCCCTTTTATGTACCCTTATCCATGGAAAAATGAGGGTTTTTCCAAAGTTCAAAGTCTCATAAATGAAAAAATAATAGAGATAAAAATCCAAAAATTGAGACTTTTGATTACCTCAAGGGGTACAATTGAAGAGCCAAATGTGAAAGAAATACAAAAATGTAAGGTAAAATTTTTCTCAGGATCACTTGACGTGGAATGACCCTCATACAAATCCATAGTTTACGTCGGATCTTGATGAAATTTGGCAGGGAGATACTTGGGCACCCAGGGAGGATCATAGGGTGCAAGGACGTCATCTCAAGTTTTTCCGGGGGGGGGGGCGCAAAGGGTTCAAACCAGTGGTCGGAAGTAGCGCGCTACAAGTAGCGAAACTACTGTAGTAGCTACATTTTTTAGTAGTTTGTAGTGTAGCGCACTACTTTTTAAAAAAAGTAGCGTAGTAAGTAGCGCGATACAAAAAAATAGTAGTTTGTAGCGATTTCTGAAAACTACTTTTAAATAAAAAATAAAAAATAAATAAATGAAAAAAAAAAAGGAAAACGAAGGAAAAAACAAGGTTTTTCTTGTGGCGAATATTCGTAAAAATTGTAAAAATATCTAAAAAAAGGACACGTTTTAGGGAAAAAAAAAAGGAACAAAAAGAAAAAGTAACAAATAAATTCAAATACAATTCCTATTTCTATTCCATATTCGAATGAGGTAATTTTTTATTCTAAACCACTTTTCGAATTTTTTCGGTCGATCTTTAAACGGTGTATTCTTGTTATTTATTTATTTTTTAAAAAGTAGCGAAGTAGCAATTACATTTCAAAAGTAGTGTAGCTCGCTACATTTTAAAAAAAGTAGTTGTAGCCGTAGTTAACTACATTTATAAGAAAGTAGTTGTAGTTGTAGTTCGCTACAAAAAATATGTAGTTTTTCCAACCACTGGTTCAAACACAATGCAATTTCATCGGAAAAACATAAAAAAACCACGCCCACCTATATGTAAATACATTGATTTATCAAAGTCAGGGGGGCAATTGACCCCCCCCTGCCCCCCTAAATGACGGGCCTGATAGGGTGGTTTTCGAGCAGGAAAAAAGTACCGATCCGTTTGAATTACGAATAAAGGACTTCAAAATGGCTCTATCTAGCGAAATACTTATCGAATCTTCTCGATCTTGGTCTCATTCGAAAGAACGCAAAAAATACCTTTTCGGAAAGTTTCCATCCAATGGTTTTCAAAACCACTACTCGATATCTCCACCCTCAAAAAAGATACGAGCTTTAAAAAGAAAGCGGAATTTAATTTTTAATTAAAAAATCGATGATCATCTGAGCGTGAAAAAAATCTCATTAATGATTTCTATCTGTTGCCATTTCGGCCTGAGTGCTGCAAAAATGAAACTCTTAAATTGCTTTTGCCATTAGTGCCAGAGAATAATCATTCCCTCCCTCCGCCCAGCCAGTATCAATAGAATTGCATAACCCTAAACCTTCATTTTATTTTCCCAATCAGTTGTGGCTAAAGAAATTTGAGGAGGAGGGATGAATAATAATAATCAGAATGAAACATGGAGTAAATTGAAATATCATCAGGGAGTAAAAATATCGTCTGCCCCTATTTAAGAAATTGAAAATGCGTGTGAAAGAGAAAAAATGGATCAGAAAGATTTTAAAAATAAATACAGTCGACGCTCGTTATAACAACCACACGTTATAAAGACCATCCTAATATAACGACCGGTAAGAAAACCCCCAACTGTATCCCAATATACTCTATGTTCTACCTTTTATAGCGACCACTCGTTATAAGGACCATTTTCTGTAGGAGGGAGATGGTCGTTATATCGAGCGTCGACTGTATATACTTAAACTTATTTTTACACATAAAAAGGAGATTACGAATTGCATTCTATATTTTTGCCATTTTCGTCGAAAATGAAGGGTTTAAGGTTCCCTTAATATTAAGGTCCTGAACTTACATGCTGCATTTAAAATCCGAGCAAAGCCGGGCACAACAGCTAGTATGCAATAAAAAAAGTATCTAATTACAAAGCTTTATTACATTCAACTATTTGTTTTAAAACACTTTTCTTTATGGTGACATTAACTTCCTTGCCTGAATTTGACTTTCAGCTTTTTAACACAGAACTGGGAATAATTAAATATTGCATTGTACACATTATTCAAATTTATAATAATGATCAAATAATAGTAGCTTAAAATATTAATTGAAAGCAGCAGATCAAAGCAATTAAAAAAGTCAAAGGCTTGATTGATTACGGGTATATTAATGCTAATCTTACTCTACAAGTAAATCTTACTTTAAAGCAAGGGTGGCCAACCTTTTTAGGGAGAGTGCCACTATCTGGAGAGAAAAAGCTTACCGTGCCACAATGTATTTTTCCAACAAACTGATTTTTTTTTTAAGTTAAAAAGAGATTTTATGTTGGCTGACTGTGTAATTCATACTCAAATGAAACATTTTGCTCGTAAATCTGAGCAATTGAAATCTAAATGATAAGAAAGATATTACAAGTCCAAACTTAACAGTTATCATTAATAAACACTTTAATAGGTTCTGTCAGTTGGCTGTCAGTTTAAGCGTATTAAAAAAGAAACAAACAACATCAAACATTCTACTCTAAACAATTAAACAGTCTGTACTTAATGTAGTTTATGAGTCTACCTTTTTTACCAAGTCTTTAATTTTAGGATTAGTTCTTGAGAATCCTAAAAAGTTGAACGTTTTAAGTGCTATCAATTAATATTCATCGGTATTTAGGTTTTCTGCATTTATAACGAAAAATATTTGTTTAGAAGCGTATTTTGAACCAAATCTACAACAGCATCAGACGGCTAAAGTGTGCAAATATGGAAAAAAAAATTGTTGGTACAAATTTCCAAATTTCTGTATAACGTGGATGACTTTCTGTTGAAGTAAGCTCTTATATTTGATTACCGATGCAGAAGGTCAGTAATTCCGATTTGGATTTCAGATGCGTAACAAGTAGTATCTTGCAAAGAAATAGAGAAATAATTTGAAAAGATCAGCATTTTTTTATGATCCTGAAAATCATCAAACCTAACTTTGAATGTATGCTTAAAATAGGTGTAAAATTTTCTCCATATATCATTGGAAATTTATTAAATTTGGGTTGATACTTTCAGTATTAAATTTAATGTTTTATTTTTTTTCTCAAAATTAGAAAGAAACTGAAGTTTCATCATAAAAGAATGTAGATAGCCTATACTGGTTTAGGAAACTTTTCTTGTACTATCTTAAATTTAAATTATTTAAATGCCGGATAATAAGAGATGACATAGCTAAATTCATTTGCTATTCTTCATTCCTAAGTAGCAAGTCCTCATCGCTTTCCTTCCAAACATTTTAAAAAACACTCCCTAAAATTCTAAAATCTTATGACTATTTATCCTTTGGATAGCTATTGCACATTTCAATGAAGGAGTAACTTGCCATGCTCTCCTCTTTCTCCTGGGAAAAGTTCACAAAACATTCAAAGCTCTAATTCGTAGTTTGTTAATACAGTGAACTCTACAGGGTCACCAGCAGAGAAAAAGCAGAGAATGAGTTTGTGATAAATAATTTGATGATACTTTTGAAGTTTTTTTCCCAAATTATTTTTAAGTAATGTAACAAAATTTAAGGATCTTCATTTCAGGGTTCGTACACACTTTTAAAAAAAAAATTCAAGGACTTTTAAGGACTTTCAAGGACTAAAAAATCCAAAAAATAAGGACCTCAAAATAATTAATAACAAATTGGCCTATACATTTTCAACATTTCCAAATGCTTTTTTTTTTTTTTTTTTTCAAATTCAATTAGAGGATAATGCACAGTACAGAACATAAAAGATAGATTAAAAATATAACAAAAAAAAAAAAAAAAAATCCTAAAAGTTTCCCGCAATAACAAAACAGGAAGAAAAATCTGAAACGTCCAACGGATTAAAAGATATGTCATGTTACATATCTTTTAATTCCCAACTTTTCTCTGATAATTTTACATCCAAAGAACTTATTACAATTTCTTTTTCACTTACCGTATATACTCGCGTATAAGTCGAGAAATTTAGTCCAAAAAATGAAGTTGAAAGCTCGGGGGTCGACTTATACGCAAGGCAGAATTTCCGAAAATTTTTCGCGAACAACTTTTAGAAAAAAAAAGAGAAGGTTTTTCCGATTCAGTCTAACTATTTAAAAGACGCTAAAGAAGTAAATACTCATACATTCTACTGTATTTCTGCATAGTTTAATTGTGAGATAAAGAATAAATAATTACAATAAACGACCGACGGCGCGAAAAGTGCGGGAATTGCCGTATTCGCGAATTTTCCGATTGATGGTGTTTATCTTTTTGAAACGGAACGTAATACGGCTACGTCGCAAAATTTTATTGATAATAATGCAAAATAAAAGCAACAGATAGCAGAAATTGTAACCGCAAAATCGAACTCTTACAAAAACCGCGATCGTAAAATCGAACCCATTACAAAAATCGAGATCGCAAAACGAACCCTTTTCGTAAAAAAGAATAACGATCGTGCTATTTTTAATATAAGAATGCTCACTGCATTTCATTTTCCTTCTTTTCAAAACTTTTATAATCAAAAAGCGCGGTAAAACGTTCCTGGATCGGTCCTGATTTACAAAAATCGCGATCGCAAAAATGAACCCTTTTTGTGAAAAATAATAACAATCGTGATGTTTTTAACACAAGAATGTTCAGTGCATTTCATTTTCCTTCTTTTCAAAACGTTTATGTTCAAAAATCGCGGCAAAACGTTCTCCATCGTTTCAGAAAGTGCGGTCCCGACTAATACGCGGGTTTTCGATTTTTCCAGATTTTCCTTCAAAAAGTAGGGGGTCGACTTATACGCGAGATCGACCTATACGCGAGTATATACGATAGTGTTTTTCGTAGTTCATTTGATTGCATAAACAAGTTAATGTCCTTAGTTTTTCCAGCCTCATCTGCCAACTGATTAGCTTTTGCATTTGTCTCCATTATGTCCTTTTGAAGAAACATTTTCTTTTTTAAAAAATTAGATGCTAGAAATATCCAATTGCGTCATACACATTCGGCAGTAAGCTTTATGAGGATCTTTATCCGTCTCAATTTAGTTTTTATTCTTCCCGCTCCAGAGCCACAGTTTATTAAATATGGTATCTTAAACCTAAAAATTGACAATAACAACCAAACCGATAACATTTCACGTTGATCACTACAAACACGTTGGAGAGTGCATTTGCACACGTGGGATTTCCAAGTGCAAGTTCAGGACGCGAGTGCGGGATCGGAACAAAGGGGCGCTTATCAGTTGCTTAAATTTGACCAATTGTGTCCCTGATTTGGCACCTGTATCGATGGATATGGATTCCTAGAACAGGAGCGGAGCTGTCCCCCCCCCCCCCTAATTCTGAATAGAGTTCTCGGAACGAAGTGCGGCCGAAGCGGAAATATCGCACTTGCAACCCTGCAGTGTAGAAATCGCTCTAATCGAAAAACGGCAATCTGATTTTTTGAAATAAGGGCAGAGTAAAAATAAGGACTTTCAAGTACTTGGGACATTAAAATAAGGACTTTTAAGCACTTTTAAGGCTAAATAAAAAAATAAGGACTTATAAGGACTTTCAAGGACCCGTACGAACCCTGCATTTGTGCAACCATGCCGAATTTTGTCCAATCTGGTTTCTTAATTTTAGTTGCAGAGTTAACTTTTTTTATAAAATTTCATCACCCGTAGCTGAAATTGTTGCAGATCAAAAATCCATTCTGAAGCATCGAAAGTTTCATTCGTGTCAAACGCAAATATGCTTTACAAAGCATTGTCTGTAGCGTCTCAGCTTTCGTTGGATGTCCAAATCTAACGTTAAGTACTTTGCAATATTGTAGTTCAGACAATTTATAAGCCAACCTCCTGACACTTAATCGTCACAATATCATTATATTCATCAGTTTAAGGGTTTAGTTTTTATCAATATTTTTGAGATCGACATTTTTTTCCTCAATTTTGGAATTTTTTCAAAAAGTCTTCGCGTGCCACTGTTACTGCTCTGCCATGCCACATTGTGGCACGCGTGCCGCGGGTTGGCCACCACTGGCTTAAAGTATCAAGCAAGGAAGCTGTTTGGAAACCTATGGAGCATTATACACAATTTATTAAAGAGCTACAATTTTCAAACAATGGGTAACATCAAGAAAATGTATCTTATGTATAAAGGCGAACCATCTGTTTGCAGCAAGAGATTGCTTTTAAATTTTTATCACAGAAATGCCATGATGTAAATACTAGTCCTTATAGGGAATTTTTAATATTTACCTACAAGATTCACTGGAGGAAACAGAACTGAAAGAATACTTTTCAATTTTTTTAAAACTAAATTTTAAACAATGTTTGTTGGACATGCTCTCCAACAAACCCTGCCTTTAACTAATTTCATTAAAAGTAAAGAACAGTAAAAGTTCGCATGAAACAGTAAACATTACCATATGTATTTGCTTTTAATTTCACAGCTGGTAAGTTATGTGCACATGGACTTGAATCAAAGTTTGTATTAAACAGGGAATCCATTAGTGTAGACTTTCCAATACCAGTCTCCCCTAAAAAAAGAAAGAAAAATTAGTTCTCAAACATTTCAAAAATGTATGCCGTCGACGCTGGATATAACAATTATCTTTGTCTTACAGAAAAATGGCTTTATAACGAGTGCTATAAGAGGTACAATTTTCCAAAAATACATTCATCTTGAATGTTCAGTACCTTCATTAAAAGCTATTTTTAATGATTTCAACTAAGTACTCAAATTATTTTTTTTTTCATTGGAGTTAAAAAATATTTGAAAAATATTGTAACAAAATATCAAACAGATTTTAAATTCAAAAATACAGGAAAAAAATTATTGCATACTTATAAATATATATATAATTAAAACAGAAATAGTTGTTTGTCTTTTTGCAAAGCATTATTTTTTATTTCAGTTATAGATGATATGCAGTGATCAGCACTTTTTTGCTTCGCGAAAAAAAAAAAAAAAAAATAGGATTGGAAACATATTTTATACAATGAGCTATTGTTAGAACCTTCTTCATCAGAAGATTAAACATTAACACTTTACCGACCGGTAGCGATTCGAACATCCTATGCCCTTTCACCGCCCGCTCAGCTGCAGATCGGGTAATTTGTACTTTTAACATTTTATTGTTAAACTATAAAATCCACAGATCGGTTCAAAGTCGATTAATCGACGCCCGGTCGGTAAGCGCCGGAGAGCAAACGTCGAATAATCGACGCCCGGTCGGTAAGCGCTGGGAACAAAACGTCGATTAATCGACGCCCGGTCGGTAAAGTGTTAATATCTCTGGTGTAAAGCAGTGAGTAACCGCTCCTAAGCAAGGGCTAAGGCATGAACATGCAATACACGGCCAACTTGGCCATTTCCATCCATGGACTGCAGTTTCATGCTTATTATGCACTCATCAGTATGGAATAGGAAAGTACAGTCGAGTCTCCATACAACGAAGTTGCAAGGGACCATTGAAAAGGTTCGTTATATAGAAACTTCGCTATATAGAAAATAGTAAATTTCTATGCTTAATTTTTCAATAGGGGCTATACATGTGTAAGTAGAACATTAGGTCAATTCTCACTTTACTATTTTTGGAATAAATGCATTTTAGCAAGAAATAAATACTGTGCATATGTTGAAGTTATAAATGTAACGCAGTGAATGAATTAAGAAATAAAACTAATTAAATTAATTTATTAACCTATTAAATTGTATCAGGAATGCTGCTAGCATCTGTAGTATAATTGGTGAATTTTTGCAAATTTTTACATTAATAAATTAAAAGAACCAAACCTGAACTTGGTCGACGACACTAGTTTTACTTTGAAAATAGTCCGTGATTTTTTGCTGCACTTTGGAAACACGTTGTTCATAAACTTCTTCACATTTGTGAAGAAGTTTATGAGCAACTTCTTTACAAGTGATTCTTCACATGTGTGAAGTAAGCCTTCACAAAAGCAGTAGAAGAAAGACTTCCATCTTCCAGAACATTGACACTTTCTCCCATAAAAACTTCGCAATAGAGAATTTGGGCCATTTGATATTCGTTAAAGGGAGACAAATTTACATGCTTTTTTACTGAAACTTTCTGTGTCGCAGAACATACTTCGTTATATAGAGAACTTCGCTAAATAGAGTGTTCGTTATATGGAGACTCAACTGTAGCAGTTTTAAACATCCACCTATGCTGATTCCACCCCATACCGTCCAAACAGCTCGTCTGTATTGGACCTTTCACGAACGAATGCGGGGTTATTTCGACTGCCCTTGTCCCTCCATACCAGAACACGTCCGGTGTCACTCTCCAGACTAAATAGATTCGTATGTAAACAGCACTTGGCTCCAATCATGTTGCTCCCAATCTCGATGATCGTCAGCCCATCTTCTTCGGGCCACACGGTGGCGTGGGCAGTGGCGTATTTACGTATGGGCTTGATGGGCTATAGCCCAGGGCGGCACGATTGGGGGGCGGCACTTTTTCCATGCAAAGTGAAGACTTTTTTTTTTTTTAGACAGCAGGGCGGATCGGAAGCGAGAATGACCCCCTTTTTTTTTTCTTTAGTCACCAGGGCGGCAGCGGCCACATTTTTTTCCCTTGTATTGGCAGGGCGCAGCGGTGAACATGGACAAAGTTCATGGAGGTGGTTGCGTCCGAAGTCAAAGCCAAAGTACAAAGAGCTGCCCGCACTGGATCCTTTTCCACGATGATTTATTGCTCTCTTTTAGGGATGCACCGATTAATCGGCAGTACCGATTAATCGGCCATAATCCTCCGCTTTGCCGATTAATCATAATCGGCAAAATCGGGCCGATTAATCGGCCGAAAAAATATTTTTCAAATATTATTCTTTAAAGTATACCTTCACTAAGAAACTATAATGAATAATTTTTTACAATAATCCTCACAGTTGATTTAAAGTTTTCTTTTAATTAATTCACCTACTTGGATAGCATCTCGTACATAGACAATGTTGTAAAATTTTACTTGTGGCGATAGTTTTCTAATAGTACAGTGCTTTTATATTCCCTCTAATTTTCAAAGAATAAAAGTATTGAATTAAATTGTTCATAATTTTTAAAAATATGAATTAAAAGTACTCCTAAATTGGAGTGCTTACCATAGACTCCTGCTCCCCCCCTCCCCCCTTTTTTTTTGGATTTTTATGTCCAATTAACATAACTAACAATGTGTTAGTAATTATTGTTGACAATAATATGAAAATTGGCTCCAAGAAATTTGATAAAATATTGAAATTATTTCGGAAAGACTAGGAAAATAGAAAAAAAAAATCTTTCAGAAATAAATTACTTACTATTTCTGAACTTGGAATTGTATAAGAGAGAAAAAACAGTGATGGTAAAATTGGTAGTATAAAAACAATCATCCTTATCATTAATCGGCTCAGCCGATTAATCGGTAATCGGCCAATTTGCTTATCGGTGCATCCCTACTCTCTTTCTCAGACCCCTTCTATTCTCAGAAGTGAGCGACCTCGGGTGGTTTCGGGGAGGGGGGGGGGTAAATAGAGACAGATGGAAAATCAGTTTTTTGCTGCATCGTGTGAACCGCAGGAACCGCACTGTCACTTGGATTCTGATGAGAAACTTCCAGGTAACACGAGAGTTATTTCCAAGATCATCTCACTTATCACTTTCCTGTTAGAAGGATAGATGTCCACTGGTGTCAACGTTCCTTGTCCTAATCAACACTCAATAGCTGAGATAAACATGTAGTAGTGACAAAATGAATAAACTATATGATATTTTTAACAAAAAGCAAACTTCATGTATTTTTTAGAAGTGGCGTCAAAAAAATTGTGAACTTGTGTCTGTGGCTGTTCTGTGTAAAGGGGATCCCATAGCGCATAGCATTACCAATAGGCGTAGCGAGAAGTATTTCGTTTGGGGAACTGAGAATTTTTTTGAAATAAAGAGTCGGAAAACGCGATATGTACTTACATGTGTGAAACCTTTTTAGCTTGTGGGGGAGGGGGGGTAAGAACGCCCTTTTCTACGCCACTGGTAGCTGCGACATTGAAAACTGAGTAAACAAAGTACTTCTAACCCGGGAGGGAGGGGGGGGGTTGCAATTTAGAGCGTTTTTTTCTGTTTCTAATTACTTTTTTTATAATTAATTTTTGAGCAAAAACTTCACAAAGACCGCCTTATTGGAGGATGATAAATCTCCTGAACCTCTTAACATTTAAAATCATCCTAAAAAAAGAAATTTTTTTTTCCTTGCTCAAGACGGAGTTTGCTCTAATTTTCTCTGTTATATTGGGGCAGGAGTTATAAGGGCTCTTAATTAAATCAAAAAATCAAAAGTTAAATTCAATTTAAGGATTTAACTAAAGAGCAATATTTCACGGGAGACCTGCAGACCACGAACTTGAAAACGACATTTTTAAACGTACAAACGTCTTTTTTGCCGTGCCTAGTAGACCCTACAGCTATAGGTGCTATATAGCTGTAAAATTGGGTAAAGGCTGATTTGAACCGCTGGGGAAAAGGTGCTTTTCCAGACATTTATTTATTTTTTAAGTGCATTTTTTTTTATTTTATTTTTTTTAATTAATGAATTAATTTTTTTAAACTGGAAAAAGGACGTAAAGCAAGCACTGTTAAAAATTCAGGAAACTTTTATGGTAAATATTACTGTAAAATGTTGCATTTACAGTAACTAAAATATTTACAGTAAATTGTACCTTAAAAAAGAAACGATTACAGCGCCAGTTGATAAACCACGTGACTTACAGAGCGAAGCACGTAATACTCAATTTCTGTTCGCCATGTGTGGGCTATTCGGTACAGTGGATAGAGAATCGAAGAGCGATAACTGCGTCTTGGGTTCGATCCTAGCTGCTTGCATCTTGCATTTTTTAACTCTACTTTTCTCTACCGTAAAATTTTACAGTAAAATTGGATTTTACGGTGAAAGTTACTGGCAACATGGATGCCAGTAACTTTTACCGTAAAATTTCAGGAAAATTTTTAACAGTGAGGCTTTCAAAATTATTCCCTACTCTCCTTTTTTTTTCTTTTTTGCGTGTTTTCCTGTGTTATCTAGCAAAATTTAGTTGCATTTAAAGGTTACATGTACTCTGGCTGGCGAAATTCAGCTTAATATGAGGTTATGTAATGTACCACGCAATTTATCTTCTCAATAATTGAAATCCTTTATTACGTTCTCACCAATGTGTTTAGCTTTTCTTCTTTTTTTTTTTTTAATCTTAAATTTCCAACAGTGCGAAAAAAGTTGCCTCATGTAGTATGTTGCCTCATAAGTATATGTGCAAAATTTTACCGATCTGAGTTAATATTTTCAGTTGCCTTTGGTACTACAGCCAAACTCGCTTATAACGAGCACGAAGGGACCGTAACATGTTGCTCGTTAAATCTGAGTACTCGTAATAAACGGGTCCTTATGGTTTATTGAATACAGTGCGTCCTAACGGTGATAATATTATTGTTATTTCGTTATTCGTTTACTTTATTCCAATTGCAAGTTGTTGATAAGGTCTAGTAACATTTTTTTTTCATTTAAATCTTTAAACAAGTTTTTAAAATTTTTAAAACCATTTTTGAAACAAATATGTGAAGATTATTTATTTCAAAAACTGGTTTAAATTTCGAAAGAAAGTTCTTAAGGTAATTAAGTACTAAAAATGTTGATTTATAGTAATGTAAGAGCAGATTTGTAGTAGTAAAAGTTGAGATTCGCAAAAGACGAATTTTTACCAATTGGCTGGTTGTTAACAACCAACCAATTTCATGTTTAACTAGCTGTGTGGCCGGGCCCTGCACGGTTTACCTTGAAAATACATTTTATGTCAAGTAAATATTTTTTTTTTTACAACTCTGAAATTCAACACCTCAGGGTTGGGGGGCGGCCAGTTTCAAAAGCCCAGGGCGGCCTCACGTCCAAATACGCCTCTGGGCGTGGGGTCAAAGAAAGGCAGACCATTGGCCTACGTGCATAGAGACGTCCCTTATGAAGTCGATTATGTACTGTTTGGCTGGACACCCTTTGTCCTATTGCCAAGAACAACTGTCTTTGCAGATGCATAGCTTTCTCTATTCTGTTTTGACAGACTGTTAACTGTATATACCGGTCATCAGTTACCGTAGTGGCTCGTGGCCGACCTTACCCTGATCGACTTTTAACATTTCCTGTTTCTTGGAATCGATTCCACACATAGGCAGACTTAGACCGCAAATTCTGGGGGTGCAACAGTATGATATCAAAAGAAATGATAAGGGGGAGATTGCACGCTTTAAATCGAGACTGGTAGTAATGGGAAACAGACAGGTAGCCAACGAATCCTACACAGAAGTTTTTGCCCCAGTTTTAAATTTTATCTTAATTAGAGTGTTTTTTGCAATTTTTGTCATTTTTCTCGGATGGAACCATTTTCAGTTAGACGTGAAAAACGCAGCAGAAATCGGGAGGGGGGGGGGGTGATTCCCTGGACAACAAGCCAGTGGCGCAAGCAGAAAACAGTTTTAAGCAGAGTTTGAAAAAACCCAGCCCGTCTGGGTTTTTAATCAAATATCAGGGTTTTCATTTTTAATATCATTCTCTATTCAAACATTGTACACTGCTCGACATTGAAAATGCAACACCAAGGAGTGGTCAGAAATTCATGCAAATTTTACCGTAGACGCACGTCACTGAGTTATGCAAATGATATGAAATGCGCAGCTCTCCCACGCACGTGAAGTAAGATATAAGAGAATGAAGTTGAAAAGTGGGCTATGTTCATGTTGGTTTTTCTGCCAGACTAATTAACGGAGAAATTTGGTTTTTGTCTCGAAGGATACGTTTGATAGGAGGAAATGCCACGCTGTCCTCAACGAAGACATTTCCAGCATAAAGACGACTTTACAAGGGGTATGGTGATCGGACTGAGAAGGGGAGGTTGGTCCATACGTCAAATTGCAGCTGATACCCACATGGATGCAAGCACTGTGCATCAGCTGTGTCGGAGATGGTTGGAAAGAGGAAATGTAGCCACATTGAGGGGTGCAGGTGCAGCCAGAGTGACGTCAGACCGCTTGGATCGACGGATTCACCGACAATCTGTGGCGGACCCAAAAGTCACTTGTACGTCGATTCTGCAGCACGTGCAAGGTACCC
This sequence comes from Uloborus plumipes, assembly GCA_038373865.1. Taxonomy (NCBI): domain Eukaryota; kingdom Metazoa; phylum Arthropoda; class Arachnida; order Araneae; family Uloboridae; genus Uloborus; species Uloborus plumipes. Next base: position 130,909 of record JAXGGA010000637.1, read on the forward strand.
TGGATGTTCCTGTGTCGACCAGAACCATTTCCCGTCGACTGGTTGCACGTGGCCTGCAATCACGGCGCCCGCTAAGAAGACTGCCATTGACCTCACAGCACAGACTCCAACGTTTGGAATGGTGCCGGACCAGAGCGACGTGGATGGCAGAATGGCAAACCGTAGTGTTCTCAGATGAATCCCGCTTCTGTTTGTCCAGCGATAGTCATCGCATACGTGTGTGGCGTCGATGTGGAGAAAGATCGAATCCGGCAGTAACTGTGGAACGCCCCACAGCGCGACAACGTGGCAGAATGGTTTGGGGCGCTATTGCATACAATTCCGTATCACCTCTAGTTCGTATTCGGGGCACAATGACGGCCCAACAATATGTAGATAATGTACTGCGGCCGGTGGCAATTCCCTACCTTCAGGGTCTGCCAAATGCAATTTTTCAACAGGATAACGCCCGGCCTCACAGTGCTCGAATCAGCCAACATGCTCTACGAGGTGTACAGATGCTTTCCTGGCCACCATACTCTCCGAACTTGTCACCAATCGAACATGTGTGGGACGTGATTGGACGCCGTTTGCAGAACCTGCCACTGCCTCGTTATAGGCGCGATTATAGGCGATATTTGTTGACGCTCATTTAAGGGATGGGGCTTATCTCAAGGACTGTCCCCGATCAATTTCTTGAAAAATAGAGCAAAATCGATCACCTTCCCCACAACTTTTCGAAGTTGAAATTCCAAGAACGCAACTATAGACAAACTTTGATGATGTGAGAGGCATTCTGGTTCTCTCTCCAAGAAACATTTCGAAATACAAGTCCTAAAAAACGAAGTTTTACAGCAATATTCAGTAATGTTAGGAGAAGAGGCCAAAAATGACTATTGAAAAAAATTTTTGAAAAAGCAAAATTGAAAAATGTCAATTTCTATGATTTTTTTTAATGTTGAACGTTGTTGGGGCAGTATTAAATATTACAGGGTTCCCACTCCTTTCTTAAAACAAAAAATAAGGACTTTATAAGGACTTTTTAAAAAAATTTTAAGGACCTCGAAAGTACTTATAAGCAGGGTGTCAATGATTTAAATCAATTGATTTAAATCAGTGATTTAAATTGCGATTAAAATCAATTGATTTTTTTTTAAATCATTGATTAAAATCACTTTTTATTTTAATCCTTATAAAACTCTCTTGAACAATCCCAATTTCATTATTTTTGCCATTTTCTTTAAGAGCTTAATATAATAAAGTATTAATGGGTTTAAAACACAAAGGTAATCTCTAGATCTAGTGAAATAGGGTTTAAAAAAAAAGCTGTGGAAAGCTGTACTTAAAACGTTATGGAAATAACTATTGCTCAGAATTAATATCTGTAGAAGTTGATGAATTGCAAAAACTAAGGATTGCCTACGTTTAAAAGTGAAAATTATGAAAAAAAAAAAAAAAAAAACGACTGTAAATTATAGGCTTTCTAGCTTATGAAAATGTTGCATGAATTAGTTCAATGTTATTATTTCTCTTTTGTTTTGTTTTTTATTTTGCGGAAGTACTTGAAGGTTGTAATTTACACTGTAAGAAATAAGATGCAATAATAAACACTGACAGCAGTAATAAACTGCTGTCAGGTACCTATTCGTAGTAGAACAAAATCGTAAATGACCTCTGAAGTTTTCCTAAAATTTTGAAAAATATTCCTAAAATTCTCCTAAAATTTTAAAAAAGTCAACTGCGAGCCCTGTACATATCTTACCAAAAAAAACAACATCATCAGCTGGTTATTTCCCATCTCTACACTTTAACAGTTGTTGAATTTCTTAATTTCTTACTTTTTTTTAATTTTCATTATAGTTAAAAAAGTCATATTTAATTTAAAAATTTTTGCATATAAACTTTTCATTGTGCTTCGCGTTTTATTAAAATTTCATTGTAATGCTGGTTAATGTCTTTATTTTCTTACATTTTTTTGTATAGTGTTTCATTATTTTGTTGATATAAAGTGATTAGAATCATATGTACTTGCATTGAATCTGGTTTTATATCGTAGTGTTTTGGTGAAGTTTTACTTCAAAGGTGTTTTTGTATTTTTAAAAACTTAAAAGTAAGTCGTTCACAAATGTAAATTAATTAATAATTGAAGTTTCTAATTTAAAAAAAAAATCCGATTTAATTATTCGATTTTTTTTCAAAGAAATCTGATTTAAATTTTAAAAATCCGATTTTTTTTTAACCTTTTAAGCGGTTTGCCCATACAGTGTATGTGCTACCCGAAATTGACCTCATCTGGTTTGCCTGTACGGCGTACGGGCATCGATATTTTCTGATTTCCTTTTCTGGTTTGCCCGAATTTTTCATCATTGAAAGAGACTATTTAGTAGTATTATTTTTCAACATATGGTGCAGTTTGTCCATGTAAATGAAATGCTTTTCATCCGGGTTTTCCTATGTATCGGGAAAGCAGGAACTTTTTGTTCTACTGTATGACTAGACAGTATGAAAAAGACTGCCGAACTGTTTTGAAAATTGTAAACTTCAAAATTCACAGTAAGTGCGAGAGAAATTTTTGCAAAATTTATAAACATTTCTTTACTGCAGAATGTACTTGAAAAAAGCAAACATTTAGGGTTTTTGTGACTAAAATTGTAAAATAAAAAATTCTTGATATTCTTATTCTGTTAAGTATGGTACTTAACTATATGCAATAAAAAAATATGCCTTTTTTGGAAGCATTTCTGGTAAAATAATTGACCGCTTAAAGGGGTTAAAAAATCATTGACTTTTTTACACCCTGCTTATAAGTCATCAAATATACATATAGTGGAGGAGCAACTAGTCAAATTTTAATTTAAGTGCGCTTTTTGTGATACAATTATGACAGTAGGTTTTCTGAAAGGTATTGGCACCAGGAATACGAATTCGGATGTTGCCAAACCCAAAAATAGTGCAGGGGGGCGTAGGGGGGGGGCAAAGTTTCTTCACTAAAATAATTATATCTTCATTATTTCATGGCTTACAACAAGTTTTCAAATCGAAAAAAGCTTAAATCCACTTAAGAGCCATTATTTTGAAAATCGAACAAAAAAGGGAAATTTTGGCAGTGACCATTTTTGATTTTCCTCATCTTTTTATATGTCAAAGTTGGTCATGAGAAATGAAAATGCTAAAGTTTGTAGCCCCCAAAAAAATTTTGTTATTTCGGTAAAAATTCCCAAAGTTTGATGTCATGCAGCATTTTTTTGGTAAAACGGCTGAAAGACTCATGGGTCATTCCACGTCAGTTCACCCGGTCATGTAACCCATGTCCTCGGATTTTGATAAAACTTGGTGTATTTAATATTTTTATGGTGGTAAGTAACCATATGAATTCTTTTGCCCATATGTGATCTGGTTTTTGTTTTACAGGCCGTCAAACTTTTCAAAAAAATCGCATTTTCTGTCAACAGCTAAGCCTAATCTGCATGTATACGTATCTCTTCAGTAAATTGTGACGGGTGCAGAAATCTTTCAATATTTCCAAAAATTCTCAGATATGTTGCTGAAAGTATGAGGATTTAATAAAAAAAATACTTGAAATTTATATAATATAATTTTGTTTGAATAAAATTTGAATAAACTACGACAAGAATTTTTTTTCTTGTGCAAAACATGAGGTTACTTAAGTGGCATTTCACGAAAAGGCGGAGGTCCTATTCAATAATGGAAGCATTCGAAATGAGCCTGAAGGTGTGTTCTATCATTGCCAAGAATAAAATTAGTGGTTTTTTTCTTTTTCTTATTGCTGTTGCACAATATACACATTTCAGTATCAAAATTTTTGAAAAAAAGTTCTAGTCATTTTCCTAACCTAAATTTTACTGAAAAGCAAACATACCTTTATTTTTATGTGTATTTACAGCCCTATTATGCTACTTAAAAATCATCTTAATCCCTTATTAAGCAGAAAGAACAGTTAGAAATAATTTATGAGTCCCAAATTCAGTTGTTAAGTTCAGCAAAATATCAGATGCAGAAAAAAGATGTGCAAAATATGAATTTACTTTAGTAGCTTTTTATGAAGAAGCGGAGGTCATATTCAATAATAGAAACATTCGAAATAAACCTAAAGGTGTGTTCTATCATTGCAAAGAATAAAATTAGTGGCTTTTTTTCGTTTTCTTGTTGCTATTGCACAATATACACATTTCAGTACCAACATTTTTGAAAAAAGTTCTAGTCATTTTCCTAACTTAATTTTCAATATTTTTTGCGTAAAAGAAGCATTTTGCATGCTTTTGTAGCATAAAAACGTATTATATTTAGTTTTAATGAATTATAATTGTATTGAATGTGCGAAGAAGGGATAGGATAGCACAATCTTTAAAGTAAAAACAATAATTAAAAATGTGAGTTTCTGAATATTATCGGATTGTTTGTCTTTGAAGTGTTTGTGTGATCCTGTTTTCAGCAAATTTAAAGAATATACTGTTTGATATTTTAACGCTCAACCTTCCTTGCATTTGCGCATGTATCAGGTCTCTTCTTATTTTAGCAAAATATGGGTCATAGTTATAAGAGGGATAACGAATGCAAGTGGGTTTTCTGTTTTGGTTTGTTTGTTTTTCATTGGATTCGCTTATCAGGAAGGTTGGTTTACGCTGATAAATAATAATAGGAGATAATTAAAAAGCTAGAGCCCCGGACAGTCATAATTTAATAAAAATAAACTAGAAATTTCAGCATCCAGTTAAGAGCAAATACAGCTTTCGACACTTGCTATTGGAGTTTAAAAGAAAAAAATTGAAAATTTTCAAGTAAGTGACTATGCTGGACTTGAAGCAAGACTATCTTTTACCTAAGAAAGGACTATTATCTTTACTATAACCAAGAAATGGTAAGATGTTAGATGAAATAACTACGTCAAACGGTCTGTAACATAAGATTCTGGAAGATGTTACTATTCTCTTCAAAAGGAGATTGAATATGTACAAAATAAGTATTCCGAATATTTCATGATAACGTGACTTCAACAAGTACTGTCCGACATCGGAAATGCAAGGAAGGTCGAGCGTTAAAATATCAAACAGTATATTCCTTAAATTTGCTAAAAACAGGATCACACAAACACTTCAAAGACAAACAATCCGATAATATTTGGAAACTCATATTTTTCATTGTTATTTTTTCTTCAAAGATTGTGCTATCCTATCTCTTCTTCGCACATTCAATACAATTATAAATCATTAAAAATAAATATAACACGTTTTTATGCTACAAAAGCATGAGCTATGCTTCTTTTACACAAAAAATATTGAAAATTAAGTTAGGAAATGACTAGAACTTTTTTCAAAAATGTTGGTCCTGAAATGTATATATTGTGCAATAGCAAAAAAAAAACGAAAAAAGCCACTAATTCTGTTCTTTGCAATGATAGAACACACCTTTAGGTTTATTTCGAATGCTTCTAATAATGAATATGACCTCCGCCTCTTCATAAAAAGCTACTAAAGTGAATTCATGTTTTGCACATCTTTTTTCTGCATTTGATATTTTGCTGAACTTGACAACTGAATTTGGGAGTCACAAATTATTTCTCACTTTCCTTTCTGCTTAATAAGGGATTAAGATGATTTTTAAGTAGCATAATAGGGCTGTAAATATGCTTAAAAATAAAGGTATGTTTGCTTTTCACTGAAATTTAGGTTAGGAAAATGACTAGAACTTTTTTTCAAAAAGTTTGATACTGAAATGTGTATATTGTGCAACAGCAACAAGAAAACGAAAAAAACCACTAATTTTATTCTTGGCAATGATAGAACACACCTTCAGGCTCATTTCGAATGCTTCCATTATTGAATAGGACCTCCGCCTTTTTGTGAAATGCCACTTAAGTAACCTCATGTTTTGCACAAGAAAAAAAATGCTTGTCGTAGTTTATTCAAATTTTATTCAAACAAAATTATATTATATAAATTTCAAGTATTTTTTTATTAAATCCTCATACTTTCAGCAACATATCTGAGAATTTTTGGAAATATTGAAAGATTTCTGCACCCGTCACAATTTACTGAAGAGATACGTATACATGCAGATTAGGCTTAGTGGTTGACAGAAAATGCGATTTTTTGAAAAGTTTGACGGCCTGAAAAACAAAAACCAGATCACATATGGGCAAAAGAATTCATATGGTTACTTACCACCATAAAAATATTAAATACACCAAGTTTTATCAAAATCCGAGGACATGGGTACAAAATCCCGTTTTCCTGGGTGATTTGACATGGATTGACCCTCATTTCAGTGCGCTGTAGTTTGTTACAGAAACGCCACCCCATGGTTATGTTAACATTTATTGATTATACTATGTGTAGTTATGAGGACCTCATAGTTATTTGGGTTGGGGTGTGTTGCTTTCTTTAGTTAAGGGGCAGTTAGTATGGTTTATAGACCAGTGGTACTTATGGTTTAGTTAAGTATGGTTTTTAGACCATTTTCGCTCGACTTTGAACTGCGTTATTTCCCCCCGAAAAGCAACCCCCCAAAATTTTTTTAACATATACTGAAAATTTATACTATGAAGAGAATATGTGGTATGAAAATTGTTTAATATTTCTGTAGTATTATGTATTTTATCTCCTGTGGCAACACTTGATTTGTAGTAGCAGTTTGGCAACAGTCCTGAGTTGTTTAAATTGATGTAACATGTAGTTTGTGGTTTTCTAGTTGATTAAAACTTTATTCTAGGTTCATACGATGTATTCTGTTATTTTCTATCACCACAATTTAATCAACTAGAGTTTATTTTTCCCACATCGCTCCACATCGCCCGATTCAGCAAGATGGAACAACTTTTGAAACCTGAAAGATTTGATACTGACCCTACGTGCACGGGTGCCGAATCAAAGTGGAAGCATTGGAAAAGGACTTTCACTAATTTTCTGGGCCAAGTTACCGATATTACAGATGCTGCTAAGCTGCAATTATTGTGCAATTATATCTCAGCTAATGTTTTTCGTTACATAAGTGACTCTGAAGACTACCCCGAAGCCATCAAAGTACTTGATTCATTATACGTTACCAAACGAAACGAAATCTTCGCAAGACACTGCTTGGCGTCCAGAGCTCAACAAACGGGAGAATCTGTTAACGAATACCTCCAGATATTGAAACAGATGAGTTAAGACTGTGAATTCAAAGCTGTTACAGCAGATGTATACAAGGACGAATACATAAGGGATGCCTTTATACGAGGACTCAAGAGCTCGCGTATCCGAGAAAGACTTTTGGAAAATACCACCATTACTTTAGAGAAGGCCTTTGACCAGGCTAGATCGCTTGAGCTGGCTCCGCTCTCATTACACTCCGCATCATATTCAAATACAATGAATTCTATTCCAGTGTCCGCCATTGAACATAGAGATCATGACTTGGAGGAGACCCCATCGACTTTGGCCGCCTTGACACGCTCAGAAAAGTGCTTTTTCTGCGGTAATAATGAATGCCACCCAAGAAACTCATGCCCCGCCAAAGAAGCTATTTGTAGAGGATGTGGCAAGAAAGGACATTATCAACGTGTTTGCAAATCTCGATCTACACGCCCTTCTACTAATGCTACAGCTTCTGCAGGATTCTTGGCTTCTGTCTCAACAACTCCTCAATGCCTAAGGCAATCCATAACCAAAGTGTTAGTAAATGGTGTTGCACTAAATGCATTAATTGATATGGGTAGTTCCCTCAGCTTCCTGAACGAGCATTTCGTGAAAGAATGTGGAATAAAGGTTAAACCATACTTTGGAAAAATAACTATGGCCAACTCATCCTTAAGTTCAGAGATCATGGGATGTTGCTCACTCACTCTAAAGATACAGACTTATACATATCACAATATTGAAGTACTAATCATGAAGAATCTGTGTGCGGACTTCTTAATAGGACATGACCTCCTAAAGAGCCACTCTTCAGTAGAAATCGAATTCCGCGGCGAAAAAGCCCCTCTTAAAATCTGCTCATTAGCCACGGCCAGAGTTCTTGCCGTTTCACTTTTTGCTAATCTCACACCAGATTGCAAACCAGTCATCACTAAATCCAGACGGCTGACTGAAGCAGATTCAATTTTCATTGCTGCGGAAGTGGAGAAATTGCTCAAGGAAGGGGTGATAGAGCCCAGTAAGTCACCATGGCGTGCACAGGCTTTCGTGGTCAAAGGAGAGAATCACAAGCCTAGAATGGTAGTCGACTACTCCCAAACTATCAACAAATTTACAATGCTGGATGCCTACCCACTCCCAAAGATTGAAGAGATGATACATAACATATCCCAATTCAAAGTGTTTAGCACCATTGATCTCAAGAGCGCCTATCACCAAGTACCTATCCTAGAGTCGGACAAGCAATACACTGCCTTTGAAGCTGCAGGAAAACTCTACCAATTCCGACGAATTCCCTTTGGTGTTACAAATGGTGTCCCCGCTTTCCAAAGAAATATGGATGATATAATCAAGGAAGGAAAACTCAAGGGCGTTTTTCCATACTTAGATGACGTAACAGTTTGTGGTAAGGACCAACATGAGCATGATCAAAATCTGCAGGAATTCCTGAAGATTGTCAAAAAATATAACCTCACACTAAACCCAGATAAATGTCAATACTCAACAAAATGTGTCAGAATTCTGGGATATCTTGTTGAAAATGGAACCATTAAACCTGATCCTGACAGGCTAGCACCTCTCATAAACTTACCTATTTCAAAGGACATGGCTGCATTACAAAGGACTCTTGGTACGTTTGCACACTACAGTCGCTGGATTCCAAAATTCTCAGAAATAATTCGCCCTCTTCTGACTAAAGTTTTCCCACTCCCCGAAGAAGCTGTGAGAACATTCAAGTTAATCAAGGAAGATGTAGCTGAAGCTTCCTTGTCTGCAATTGAAAACAACATTCCATTTAGAGTGGAAACCGATGCCTCGGAATTCGCCATTGGGGCAACCCTCAGTCAAGCAGAACGCCCCATAGCCTTTTTTTCGAGAACACTTAATACAGCTGAGCAAAGGCACTCTTCAGTCGAGAAAGAGGCATATGCCATCGTGGAATCCCTAAGAAATTGGAGGCATTACCTAATAGGGAGACATTTTGAAGTCCTCACCGACCAAAGATCCGTGGCTTTCATGTTCGATCAGTATCACTCAAGCAAAATAAAAAACGAGAAGATTATGCGGTGGCGACTGGAATTAGCTAACTTCAAATTTGATATAATTTATCGTCCTGGTAATCAGAACACTACTGCTGACACAATGTCAAGAATCACAGCAAGTACCTACCCGGGAGCCGAAACTAACCTCAAAGAATTGCACGACAGTTTATGTCACCCTGGTATAACGCGTATGCATCACTGGATTAGAGCAAAAAACTTGCCCTTCACTTTAGAGGACATTAAGAGAATGACTAGTTCTTGCCCTGTCTGTAATGAGCTGAAACCCCGTTTCCATAAGAACGAGGGACAGTTAATAAAGGCAACTTCACCGTTTGAGAGATTAAACTTCGACTTCAAAGGACCTCCTAGGGTTTTCTGCTACAACCATAGTAAAAGTATTGACTAATGTCTTCTCCCTTTTTGGAACACCTGCCTATATACATTCAGATAGAGGTCCCTCATTTATGTCACAAGAACTAAAGTCATTCCTAACTTCACTGGGGGTTGCTACCAGTAGAACCACTGCCTATAATCCACAGGGAAATGGACAAGTCGAGAGATACAATGGAATTATATGGAAGACAGTACTTTTAGCATTGAAGACAAAAAATGTAAAGACAGAATATTGGGAAGAGATGCTTCAGCCAGCCCTTCACTCAATTAGATCACTACTGTGCACAGCCACCAACTCTACCCCTCATGAGCGGATGTTCACTCACCCTAGGAGGTCCTTCAATGGGCGATCCCTGCCTACGTGGTTAACCCATCCAGGTCCGGTCTTGATGAGAAATCATGTGAGGCATACCAAATATGATCCTATTGTGCAGGAAGTCGAATTAATAGAAGCTAACCCAGACTATGCATACATAAGGCTTCCTGACGGACGCGAATCAAGTGTCTCTGTCCGACATTTGGCACCTAAAGGCGACTCCTCTTCCAGATTCGACATGCAACTCACCCATCCCCCCCTTGCTGATTCTTCGGGTCCTGTGGAGAATGTCAATGTTCCTCAAGGTAACGATCTAGATACCACTATGCCAGAGATCAACAGTCCTGGTCCATCTAATGTGGATTCCTTTAAGCTACCTACCCTGAACGATTCCATATCTGGTCGAAAGAGACGACCACCAGCATACCTTAATGACTATGTGACTAATTAACTTTTCTGGTGTGTGGGTGAATGTAGTATTATGTATTTTATCTCCTGTGGCAACACTTGATTTGTAGTAGCAGTTTGGCAACAGTCCTGAGTTGTTTAAATTGATGTAACATGTAGTTTGTGGTTTTCTAGTTGATTAAAACCTTATTCTAGGTTCATACGATGTATTCTGTTATTTTCTATCACCACAATTTCATTGCTTTGAGGAAAAAAAGACTTAGACATTTTTCAAATTTTCAAAATTTGCGGTTTTTTGATCGCATTTAACTCAAAACAGCAACTCTAGGAAAAGAAATCTTTTATGGATTATGGAACCTACAGATGTGTATAATAAAGTAAAAAAGAAAGTTGCGTGGGCTCTCGTCTCGTTTTGAAGAAAATAATTTTTTTGTAGCTCATTTTAATGCTTTTTTCTCATAGTAAAATGTGTCCATCAAGTATGTCAGATCTGCTGAAACTCTAAGTATATAGTACTGATATATTTAAATTTGAAAAAGGGCAAGAGAAAAAGACTAAAAACACTTAATTGTGTCTAAATTTTTTTATAATTTTTAGTTTTTTAATTGCAATTAACTCAAAAAACGTGAAATCCTGGGACTATTATTGAATGCACATTACTAGCTTTGAAACATTGGAAAAAGTAAATTCGGTGAGGTATCTTCAGATGTATTCCAATGGGAGGTCACAGTGACCTCCCGAAAAATTTCATCATCGAAAAATTTTGCTGACTATTCGGCAAATTTGGAAACTATTGCAACACTGAGATTTTTTAATGATACATTTTTCTCACATGTGCTTGATCGTATTCTGTAAAACTTTAAGTTCCAGTGCCCATGAGTATCTTATACTTCTCAAGAAGATGTTCTTAATTTGCCAAAGGAATTTCCCAATTTTTCCGAATGATAAAATACGATCAAGCCCACATGTAAAAAATAAATAAATAAATAGAAAATTTCTTTGTTGCAGTATTGTTTCTAAAGTTGCTGAATCTTCAGAAAAATTTTCCGAATATGAAATTTTTCTGGAGGTCACAGAGACCTCCTTGGACTTCCCATTGGAGAGCCTCTAAAAATACCTCACAATATTTCCTTTTTTGAATATTTTCAGTCATTGCCAGCTAGTAATATGTAAATTCAATAATTCCCTCAGTAACGATTTATCGTTTTTTGATATAATTGCAATAAGAAGCTAAAAGTTCTAAAAATTCAGACACAATTAAGTGCTGTTCACTATTACTATACACTCAAAAATTACTATACACACATATATAAATTATTATCATATATTTTAAGTTTTAGCAGATCTAACATACATACTAGACACATTTTACTACGGGAGAACGTATTAAAATCTGCTACATTTTTTTTTTTCTGTAAAACTAGAAGAGACCCCTGGCCGCTTTATTTTGTACGTTGTTTTACACATATGAAAGTATCATATACAGGGTGCTTCAAAAAAATGTATGGTTTAAACTATTGTAGTTTTCCCGCTCTACAAGGCTAATGTTATATTTCTTCGCCAGGTGCCAGCATAATCGTCCCTCTATGTTATATTATCAGTTGGAATTTGTAATATCAACATGGGGGACGTACGTTTGAGTTTTGAAGAACGTAAGCAGGTTATTAAGTGGTACTGGAAATTTGAGAATGTAAATGAAGTTCAAAGACAGAGGAGAAGGGAGTATGATACAGAACCACCTTCAAGATTAACAATTACACGCATACGAGAGAAATTCGAAGTTCATGGAACAGTGTGTGATGTGCATAAAGGTCATTCAGATCGGCCTCGAACAGCTACAAGTGATGAGTCATCAACGGCAGGTCACCAATTTGAACAGTATTAACATTTGTTATTTATGTTTCATTTATATTGGACATTCAGCTTTCTGTTTTCCTGAAATTTAACTTTGTAGAACGGTAAATATATTTTCTATGGAAGTTCAAAGTGTGTATGCATTTTTTTGAAACACCCTGTATATAAAAAAATAATCATAACATGTAACAGGGTTCATACTCAAATTTGAAAATTAAAAGTAAGGAGTTTTTAAGGAGTTTTGCAGGAGTTAATTTCAATTTGTAAGGAGTATTTTCCAGTTAAAAGACGCATTTTTTAACAACACATTAAAAAAGACTTTTTTACAAGTTTTGTATTATTTATTTTTGCCATCACACAATATATTAAATAACACACTAACTTAATACAGGGTTCCCACTTCTTTTTCAAAACAAAAAATAAGGACTTTCTAAGGACCTTTTTCAAAAAAAATAAGGACCTTGAAAGTATAAATTAGTCAACAAATATGCATGAATTTTACAGGTTGTACAAACACACCTTTATTTTCAAGCATTTTTTTTTTCCCAAAAAAATGTTTTTAAGCATTTATCATTACATTTCAAACCCAAGACTAAGAAAAATTTTCAAAATAAAAAAATTGTGATCTGAACTCTTTCTTCGTGACAATTTCAAGGCTAGCAGCAATTTTACATCAAACACTGGACAAAAAAGTACTAGCTTTGAGTACAAGATGCACTAGAATATTTGAGGCTGCGTTTTGCAGAAAAAAGTATAAAATATGTTGTATACAAATACATCAAGTTAAAATGAGGGAAAAAAGGGTCAATTTACTATCTTTCTCAATGAAACAAAAATGCTAAAATGGATTTCAATAAAAGGCAAGGAATTCTAATTTGATGCTACTTCTATTTACTTCAGTATAGTTCAGATTTTGGTAAAATTATGATAAAAACTTAATTTTGTAAAAGTGAATCAATCACTTTTACTATAACCTAACTACATACACAGGGCTAAAATTCAGGACAGATATGTCAGAATTTCCAAAATAGTCTAAGCAGAAAAATTCTTCACTTTTATTAAAAAGAATTGCATGTAGACAATTTGGATTTAAATGTAAGAGATTTATGCAACACTTCAAACCAAACTTGTACAAAATGCAAGGTATCTGATACCATTGGAATTTGAAATCCATGATTTTCCATGACTCACTGGATGCAATGTTTGCAGTGGGATCAAGAATTGTCTAAATTAGTGCTTTGTGAAGAGAAAATTTCATTTATCTGAGAAATGCTTTGCAAATATGAGCTGGAAAATTCAATTATGATAACCATTAGTGAAAGTCAACCATAATTTTTACTTGAATCAATGCAGATGCAAATGGATTAAAATTTTCAAGTGGAAGCAATTAAGTAGCAAATGTGCAAGATTACAAAATGTTTTTATTTGATTGCATTGATTGACATGATGAATAATGCGTTCAAATGAGGCAAAATGTATGCCTGCAGCATGGGTTGAAAAACATGGTTTTAAAGTGGTGCCTACAGCTTGCAAAGCTGACCCATGTAGCTGCTTTTGTCATTATTCTAATATTGAGAAACTGGTTTCTAAGAAATAGTTGCAAAAAATTTATTACTTAAAATAAGAATTAAGTAGTAAAAAAACAGGTTTTAGTAAGTAATTTTCTTTCTTTTTCCATGTTTTACGAGATATCTAGAAACACTTTCAATATGATTAGAGATCAAAATACTAAAGACTTAAGCTCCTGCAATTTTTTAATTTTTTTTCGCCAGACAAATAATTCTTCAAAAAATTCAGTATTTACATGTCAGTATTTGCTTCCAAAAACATTTTGTTCTGAAGGAACTAGTTGAAAAGGATTTGTCAAACCTACAAATGACTATGCTTCTTTAGACTTACAGGGATGCAAGTGACCAAATTTGGTTTGGGAGCATCTTCGGGAGCAGGGAAAATGCCATTTGGGAACGGCAGAATTGTGTTTAGGAGCAGGCTCCAATAAGATACTATGTGACACATATAATTATAGTAATTTAAATCAGTACCTTAATGCAAGGGCAACCAATGTCAAAAATTTGATGTTTTTAGTTTTTTATCATAATGGGGACAGAAAGGTATCCTCTGTCATATGCAACAACAACCAATGTTTTAAAACAAACCGCCTTAGCAGTCGAGCGAAACTAAGACACCAAATCTAACACATTCCTATGGAGACTCAAATTTTCGAACCTGAATATCTCAATTCGACGAATTTTGACATTGGTTGTTTTTGCATTAAGGTACAGAAGTATATTTGCATTTTAACTAAGCACTGATTATCTATTATTAAATTTTAGTTATAGTTTAAAAATACTAGATGTGGTTTCAATAGGTGAACAGCAAAATGTTTCACCGTACTTAACTCAAATTTCAGAGACAAGGATATATGAATTGGAACATTCATTTAAAGTCAAATTGAAACGATAAACTCATCCACTTTTTTAGAATTACATTTATACTACCAATCCTTTTTCATTTTTTAGAAAAAATCTTATCCATGAATAACCTAGGTGTGCATTCGTGGTGGTTAAATACATGAATGAAATGCAAACGTTTGGTTTAAAGCTTCCACGACAACATGAAAAATTTAGACATTTTTTGGTTTTTTAGTTGCATAATTATCAATAACATTTGGATTTTCTTTTGTCAACAATGTGCTTTAAATTAAAATTGAGGAACTACCTTTGTGTTTGAAAAGTAAACTAAAGTTTTTTTATGTTTTATCGTGCAAAATTAGATTTTATGGGCTAAAAATTGAAAACCTTAATTTAAAAGTTTAACTTAGTTTCTTTTTGTTCTACTGTTCTTTCTCATAACTTCTCTGCATCTTCTAATATCCATTTTTCAACTCGATTTCAGACAAGACATTTTTCTTAACAGCTGACTTGAGTCGTTGGTTTGCTAAATTTAATAAAGAATCTGATGACTCTTGATTGTATTAAGCTTCTTGTGTAACTATCGTATAGTGCTTCACATTTAATCTTTGTTTGTGCTTTTAATGACTTAAATCTGTGCTGGTTACAAAACTTAAAGACGTTAGAACTTCTAAACAGTAGAATGAGATAATTATGTGCTGCCATAAAGTACCTCTGAATTTTGTACAATGCATCAAAATTTTATCTTTCTTTTAATGACCTAATGGGAGCACTGCTGCTAGTAGCATGGAAAATTCTATTTTAAGCTTTTAAAATTATTATTTTACAAATTCAACTTTTCAAATACTGCCTTTCAGAACAAAGCCATAATTAAAGATTATGTGCTTGATTGTTTTAATTGCTTTCCAAAAAATGAAGCAATGGATAACCCAATGCTTATTAAAATCAAGCTTGCAAAACTAAATTTGTATATCAATAGAAAAAAAATATTTGTTGTCAAAATATAAGCTAAAATAAGCTACTGGAAGGTATCTATTGTCAAAATAACGGTTAATTGTCAAAAATATTAAAATGCTTGCAAGATGCATTTGGATTGAAATCTTCAACATAGAAAGCTTCGTCCGCGACGTAAATGCTAGATGTTGACATGCTTCTAAAAATAAGTTACTTTTTTCTCAAAATAAAACAGAAAATAAGTTAAACTGAGGTAGCATATGTCAAAATAATTTTGGATTGTGAAAAATATCAAAATTTTTGAAAGATGCAAAAGGATTGAAATTTCAGATAAGGAGAATATTTTTCGCGACGCACGTGTTCAGAATTTCGCCATAGCAACCGTCATAACGTACAGTTAACAAAAGCAGAAGTTATGCCACTTTTTCGCGATATTCGCTAGAAAAACGGCCGTTCTGGCGCGGTCATGCGCAATTTCGATCAAAAAGTGCGTTTGGGAGCAGGATGGCGCAAGATTCTTTATTTGGCGCAGCACTTGCACCACTGGACTTAGGTTGAGCACCACCGTTTTAAAATAAATCATTGCGATATGGATTACAGACGAAAAAATACAAGAGGACAAGGAATTTGTAGAGCTAAAAGGTTTTTTTTTTTTTTATTAAAGCATCTATTAGTTCATGTTTACATATATTTTTTGCAAACTCCAAATGGTGAGTGGAAATTTTCTAGACAACTACCCCCTCTCCCTTCCCTAACACATATACGCTTATTTTCTTTGCTCACACTGAGAATGTTTAGGTATCAACACAGGATCCCAAAGCAGTAAAAAAGAAAAGTTGAAAGAATATTTTTTTTCATTCTTGCTTGCAATTTCAAATCATTAAATTACTAGCAGTAGTGAAAAATAAGGACTTAAAAATAATTTTAAGGACCTTGAATCAAAAATAAGTACTTTTAAGGGCCCTTATTTTTCAAAATGAAAAATAAGGAGTTTCTAAGGACTTTTAAGGACCGTGGGAACCCTGTAATATGCATTTACTGCTTCTTGAATAGTAGATGACTCAGAATAAAACCCAAATACCGATGAGGGGAGGGAACATTGAAAAACATTTTATTTTGAAAATGAATTTAATTTTTTTTTTTTTTAATGTAATAAAAAAGACGATTGAAAATTAGTACTTTTTCAAAAACAAGACACTTATTAATAATTTTGTAACTAGAATCCACATAAAATATAAAATAATTATTAAAATAAAAATAATAATAAGCTAACTGAAGATAGTCAAGGCCAAAATAACGTTCACAGTTCTTTAACTTTTTGACAATTGACAGCCTTAAAGAGCACAGAATTTCGTTTGAAACTTTTCAACTTAATGATTTAAATAAAAAAATATAATGAAATTTTAGTTGTTTACTTAGTGACAAAGAATAGTAAACATCCCATATGCAAAAAATCCCATTCCAATGGCGCATGCAAAGAGATCGCGATTTTCATAATGAACGCGTAAACCAAACAAAAGAAAAGGAAAAAATGGCATATTGAAGGATTTATCAAAGTAAAATTATTACAATTTACATTTTAAAGCTCTATGATATACATATTATTAATAACAAGCAACGTAAGTAAAGAAAAATTTAAACTAAAAGTAATTTCAATTTCAAATTTTTAACTCTCATAGGGAACATAGAATTTCGCTAGAAAATTTTTAATTTTCAATTTTGACAGAAATAAAAATACATTTAACTTACTTGCCCCTTAGCAAAGCAAGGTAAACATAAAAAATCGGAAAAATTCGATTATCAAACCGGATGCAAAAGGATTGCATCATTTTAAAAGAAGGCATCAAGGGTATAAGAGCGGCAAATAAAAGAATGTAAAAACGCGAAAGAATTTTAGAATGTCATTTTAAAAGGCTAGATGATGTATATGACAAATAATTATCGATGTATCGTCGAAAATTTGGAATAAGGAAAAAAAATTCGGATGTCTGCAGAAAAAAGCACAGCGAAAAATACTGGATTTCCGGTTTTAAAGCAGGAAAACATACAAAAATTCAGGTGTAATACCCGAACACAATAGCCCCTGGGATTAGTGGTAGATGAAAATACTTAACAGAAAGAAAAACATGCATTAACAGATTAAAGTATAAGGAGTGTGTAAGGAGGTAATGGCAAAATTCAGGAGTTTTAAGGGCCCTTATTTTCTTTTGTTAAAAAGCAGGAGTTTATAAGGAGTTTGTAAGGAGCGTACGAACTAGGGTGGAGCGAAAAAAACAAAGTTTTTATTTTCGAATCATAATAGTGCAGAAAAGTTGCGATTGGTGAAGAGTTACAAAACAAAACAAAAATTTTTGAAATCAGATAATATCTTCCGTTCCCGCAACGAGGTTGAAATTTTGAAAAAATCAAAATTTTCATGTGTTTTTAGCGATTTTTTTAAATTTTTGTTTTAATGTTTTATTAAAATGCTCTTGGACGGAAAAGTTACGTTTGGTGAAGCTTTCTGAAATTTTGAAAAATATATTGAAATCGAATAATACCTTCTGATCCAGGAACAAGCCAGAAAAACCAAAAAATTATAAAATTTCAGCTTTTTTTGGGGTGATGAAAAAAAGTTTTAAAAAAAATGTTCTCATTTTTTTTTCTTTTTTACCCGGTATCATTGCGTAAAACCTTTTAAAAAGTACTATATTACTCTTAGACATTAATTTTTTTCTTGATTTTTCAGGTATCTTCTAAACATACAAAACTACCATTTTTTACAACAATGAAACATTTTCAAATAATCGAAAGTTATAAAATATTTTCCAAAATGTCTGCAATCCAGTACAAAAAATCCACTAAATAAAACACCCACTCCTAAAATAAACGCTGATTTTAATCACTAAACTATAAACAATTTTAATACCTAACTAATTATATAGTTTCTTAATCCCCTTTTGTAGTCTGTGCCTTCTATAATTATGTTACCTAACTTAACTGACTACCCACAGAATCCTTTAACATTAATTTAATTAGAAACTAATTTTAAAATTAAAACTTCTTTAAAATTAAACCTAGTTAGGTTAGGTAGTGTATAGAATGAGACTGCAAAATGCAATTAAAAATTCAGAAACTAACATATAATGAGGTAGATATTTATAGTTTATCGTTTAGGGATAAAAATATTGTTCATCTTATGAGTGAGTGTTTTGTTCAATGGATTTTTGTACTGAAAGAGTTAAACAAATTTAATAATTAGGTATGGGTAAAAAATTTTATGTAAATGTTGTCTATTATTTTTTGCTTTTTAGTTGCTTTTAGTTTGCTCTAAGGTTATCTTGGTGCCTACAGTAACACAGTCCCAGTCAAAATGGGGCAAGGTGTAACAAAAATTAAGGATTGGAAAGCATTTGACAAAGTGAGGGCACTACTGCCCTACACACCCCTATTAGCCTTATGCAAAAAATGTTAAAACATGTTATCATGACAATTGAACATTTGAAACACGATTGCAGAGAAGCTTGTGCTTAAAAGGTTACTATAAGCATCTCGGTGATGATTTTTGAACACATTTCATATGAAAGCCATAAATATAAGGAATGTATTAGTGTAGAAGACAAAACAAATTTTAGACTTTGGTGATTTCTAATTTTTCATACACAAAATTATTTTAAAATAAATAATTAAATTTAAGTTTAAAAAACTAAAAAATACGCTTTTAGAGTTAATCAAACTATAAAGCTTTAAACCATTTCAAATTATAAGTTTACATGCACCTTATAATACATCAACATGTAATATAGTTTAGCCTTTAGTACTAATAATAGCATTCAATAACATCAACATGTAATAATATAGTTTAGCCTTTAGTATTAACAATAGTATTAAATATATCACTTTTATATTTTTAAAGAACGTGAATTTTATCTTTTATTCAGAGTTACATACATACTGACAAACCCACATGTGAAACTAGTAAAAGAGTATTAAAAACAAAACCGCCATTAAAAAACAACTGGGAGCTAAACAGAAAAAAAATAATACATAATATTTACATACAACTCATACCCATACCTAATTATTAAATTTGTTTAACTTTTTCAGTACAAAAATCCATTGAACAAAACACTCACTCTTTAAGATGAGCAATATTTTTTATCCCTAAACGATAAACTATTTTAATACCTACCTCATTATATGTTAGTTTCTGAATATTTAATTGCATTTTGCAGTCTCATTCTATGCACTACCTAACCTAACTAGGTTTAATTTTAAAGAAGTTTTAATTTTAAAATTAGTTTCTAATTAAATTAATGTTAAAGGATTCTGTGGGTAGTGAGTTAAGTTAGGTAACATAATTATAGAAGGCACAGACTACAAAAGGGGATTAAGAAACTCTATATAATTAGTTAGGTATTAAAATTGTTTATAGTTTAGTGATTAAAATTAGCCTTTTTTTTTTGGAGTGGGTGTTTTATTTAGTGGATTTTTGTACTGGATTGTAGACATTTTGGAAAATATTTTATAACTTTCGATTATTTGAAAATGTTTCATTGTTGTAAAAAATGGTAGTTTTGCATGTTTAGAAGATACATGAAAAATCAAGAAAAAAATTAATGTTTAAGAGTAATATAGTGCTTTTTAAAAGGCTTTACGCAATGATACCGGGTAAAAAAGAAAAAAAAAATGAGAACATTTTTTTTTTATTTTATTTTTATTCATCACCCCAAAAAAAGCTGAAGTTTTATAATTCTTTGGTTTTTCTGGCTTGTTCCTGGGTCAGAAGGTATTATTCGATTTCTATATATTTTTCAAAATTTCAGAAGGCTTCATCAAAGGTAACTTTTCTGTCCAAGAGCATTAAAATAAAACATTAAAACAAAAATTTTAAAAAATTGCTAAAAACACATGAAAATTTTCATTTTTTAAAAATTTCAGGCTCGTTCGGGAATGGAAGATATTATCCGATTTCAAAAATTTTTGTTTTGTTTTGTAATTCTTCACCAATCGCAACTTTTCCGCACTATTACGATTCGAAAATAGAAACTTTGTTTTTTTCGCTCCACCCTAGTACAAACCCTGTGTAAAAAATAAATAAATAGAAAAGTTCAATGTTGCAGTATTGTTTCCAACTTTGCCGAATCACCAACAAACTTTTTCGATCATGAAATTTTTCAGGAGGTCACTGTGACCTCCCACTAGAATACATCTGAAGATACCTCACCGAATTTACTTTTTTACAATATTTCAAAGCTAGTAACATGTGCATTCAATAATAGTCTCAGGATTTCACGTTTTTTGAGTTAAATGCAATTAAAAAACTAAAAATTATAAAACATTTAGACACAATTAAATGTTTAATCTTTTTCTCTTGCCCTATACAAATTTAAAAATATCATTACTATATACTTAGAGTTTCAGCAGATCTGACCTACTTGATGGACACATTTTACTACGAGAAAAAAGCATTAAAATGAGCTACAAAAAAAAATTTATTTTCTTGAAAACGAGACGAGAGCCTACGCAATTTTCTTTTTTACGTTATGTTACGTTCTACACATCTATAGGTTCCATAATCCATAAAAGCTTTTTTTTTCATAGAGTTGCTGTTTTGAGTTAAATGCGATCAAAAAACCACAAATTTTGAAAATTTGAAAAATGTCTAAGTCTTTTTCTCCTCAAAGCAATGAAATATTAAACAATTTTCGTACCACATATTCTCTTCATAGTATAAATTTTCAGTATATGTTAAAAAAATTTTGGGGGGTTGCTTTTCAGGGGGAAATAACGCAGTTCAAAGTCGAACGAAAATGGTCTAAAATCCATACTTTGTGGCCCCTTAACTAAAGAAAGCAACACACCCCAACCCAAATAAAAATGGGGTCCTCATAACTACACATTGTATAATCAATAAATGTAAACATAACCATGGGGTGGCGTTTCTGTAAAAAACTACAGCGCACTGAAATGCGTCTTTCAGCCGTTTTACCAAAAAAGTGCTGCATGAACATCAAACTTTGGGAATTTTAATCGAGCGAAAAAAAATTTTTGGGGAGCTACAAACTTCAGAATGTTCATTTCTCATGACCTACTTTGACATAAAAAAAGGGGGAAAATCAAAAATGGTCACTGCCACACCTTGTCTGAATCTCAAAATAATGGCTCTTAATAATAACATAAAATGCATAAAAAACTGAATTCAAATTGCTGACATGTGTTACGGAGCTATTAAGAGCTCCTTTTTCAGTATATAAGATGAGAGCTTATGAATGAAAATTCATCTGGCTGAGGGTGTTTTTTTCATTGAATAGAGGTGCCTTGTTATCAAGCCCATTATTTGGACAAACAAGGGGGGGGTTGCCGCCCCCCCCCCTTTCTGAAACAAAATGCAAATGCACATTTGTGTACGCATTTATCCTTCAACCCACAGTATACATTGAATTTGCACTTTTGACTGAGACTGCATCATCCTCCCCCCATCTGAGGGGGGGGGGGGGGACTGAAGGGTGGGTTGAAAAATTAATGTTTTTATTCATCTATTTATTTATTTTTTTTTATCAGGGAGAGGGGTACAATTGACCCAGCTTATCTGATTACTTGTTCCTCCTAAATAGCAATTGTTTTTGTTATTTTTAGCCCACCACAATTTTTTGTAGCTTAAAGCACTGCTAAAGGATGTTTTTACTGCCACAAATGTGCTTTAAATAATATAAGCCAGTGATGCTCATTGTAAATGGTCTGAAATATATCTGAATTTAAAAGTTAAAAAAATGAGAGAAAGATTTTCAAAGTGTATTCACTCAAATAATAATATAGTTGAACCTGTTTATCTCGAAAGTGCTTATCTCGAAAACCTCTCTATGTCGAAATGTTTCAATTTCCCTGCTTTTACAGCATAAATTTAATGTTTTTTCTCATGCTTATCTCAATGATTTTGCCTGAAAACTCTATATCTTGAATTTTGGCAATTCTTATATTTGTATTTCATCTCCAGCCACCTTTATCAATGGTATAACTTGGAGACAAAAATCATCTTCTGCACAATCATTCCAAGACTGTTTGTACTTACAGGTATGCATTAACTTGCTACCGATATAGTCATCACAATTAGTAAAACATGGACTCACAACATGTTGTACAGTAAAACATTCAACAATATCAATGTAAAACAATCTATTAAGTATTTAACTTTGTTCCTGTAGTATTGTTACAGTCTGAGTGGTAACAGAAAATCACAAGAATGTAGTTGAATGGTTTAATAAAGAGAGAGGTTTGGTTTCCTACCAGCTTAGATGCTGTTCATTGCATAGTAATTCAATATATTACATATGCTACAGTTCCAATTGCTTATTTTTTTAAATTTTACCACAACCTCTATATCTCGAAACCTTCGTATATCGAATTTTTCTTCTGTTCCGTGAAATTCGAGATAGACAGATTTGACTGTATAATAACAACATTAATGAACCTAAATTTCCCATGAACTGCTTAACATTGTGTTTGTTTCTGTTGCTGAGTGTAAAAAATAATTTTAAACAAACTAAAGATTTTTTGAAACCAAAATGTTTTGCTTCATTATACCTCACTATACATTTTTAGCTGCCTTTATGTGCAAACAAAATAGTTAAATAAAAACATGAAAGTAGAACTATAATTACAAATAACAACACACACGCAGTGTATTTGACAGTAGCATTTGAAAGAAAATGTAATAGATGGAATCCATAGATGGGTAAAAGAAAAAAACAGATTGCTCTCAAACCATTATATAATGTATTAGGAGAAGAAAAATTAGCCTTGCCTGGCTTTCATGCATTTTCTGGATGCGAGACTACAGGAGCGTTTGCTGGAAAAGGTAAACTCTCCTGTTGGAAAGCCTTGCAGCAGTCTGATAAAAATATTTTGCAAGCCTTTGCAAATTTAGGGAATTAATTTTACGCCATCTGAAGATATTTTTGGTGCCTTTTAACAGTTTTTTTGCAAAATTAACCTGCCAAACTGTTCTAAATCAGATGTTGGCTCTGTTCGGTTCATATTATTTCAAAAGAAAATTGCCGAATCAGAGAAGATGCCACCAACACAATCAGCTCTTTGCTATGCCATCATGAGAGCACATTATCAGTCCATAATATGGTAAAATGATGTCATTGCATGTCCGAATATTCCACAGCCAGATGCTGGTTATAGTTGGGAAATGCAAGACAGCAGATTTGTTCCCCAAATGACCAGAATGGAACCTGCTCCACAGGCGATTCCAGAACTGGTAAAATGCTCATGCAAACAAAGTAAATGTTCTACACTGCTGTGCAAATGCAGACTTAACGGATTTCCAAGCAAGGACATGTGTGAATGTTTGGATGTAGATGATGAAAATCACTGTTTTAACTGGTATGAGGTTAAAACAGTGTTCATTATCAGATGAATCTGATAATGAAACTGATTTTTAATTTGAATTACATATTATTATTATTTGACTTATTGTTTTAAAATTCTTCCTAGCAATGCCTTTTTGAAACGATCAAGAATATAAAAAATTAATTCATGGGTTGATTTAAATGTATCTATTACATTTTCTTTCAAATGCTACTGTCAAATGATTGCGTGCGTGTCGTTATTTGTAATTATAGTTCTACTTTCATGATATTATTTAACTATTTTGTTTGCACGTAAATGCAGCTGAAAATGTATAGTGAGTATGTAAATGTATAATGAAATAAAACATTTTAGTTTCAATAAATGTTTAGTTTGTATAAAATTACTTTTTACACTCAACAACAGAAACAAACACAATGTTTAGCAGTCCATGGGAAATTTAAGTTCATTAATGTTGTCATTATATTATTATTTGAGTAAATACACTTTAAAAATCTTTTTCTCATTTTTTTAACTTTTAAGTTCAGATATATTTCAGGCCACTCACAATGAGAATCACTGGCTTATTAAAGAAATATTAATTATGAAATTTAGTTCAATTTAATTAGTAACCAGGTTTTTAATTAGTAACCAGTATGAAATTTAAAGCACATTTGTGGCTGTAAAAAATTCCTTTAGCAGTGCTTTAAGCTACAAAAAATTGTGGTGGGCGAAAAATGACGAAAACAATTGCTATTTAAGAGGAACAAGTAATCAGATGAGCTGGGTCAATTGTAACCCTCTCCCTGATAAAAAATAAATAAATAAATAAATGAAAACATTAATTTTTCAACCCACCCTTCCCCCCCCCCCCCGGGTGGAGGGGGGGGAGATACAGTCCCGGTTAAAAGTGCAAATTCAATGTATACTATTGGTTGAAGGATAAATGCGTACACAGATATACATTTGCATTTTGTTTCAAAAAGGAGGGGGCGGCACACTCCTTGGTTGTCCAAATGATGGGCTTGATAACAAGGCACCTCTATTCAATGAAAAAAACACCCTCAGCCAGATGAATTTTCATTCATAAGCTCTCATCTTATATACTGAAAAAGGAGCTCTTAATAGCTCCGTAACACGTGTCAGCAATTTGAATTTAGCTTTTCATGCATTATAATGTTATTATTAAGTGGATTTAAGCATTTTGCGCTTTGAAAACTGGTTGTAAGCCATGAAATAATGGAAGATATAATTATTTTAGTGAAGAAACTTTGCCCCCCCCCCTTATGCCCCCTGCACTATTTTTGGGGGTGGCAACATCCGAATTTGTATTCCTGGTGCCAATAATTTTCAGAAAAACCAACTGTCATAATTGTATCACAAAAAGCGCACGGAAAACCAGTTGCTTCCATACTAATACATTTTATCAGTTACATAAACACACCTTGGACTTCAAGCACTTATCTTTGGAAAAATATTGTAAGAACATTTATCATTAAAAGTCAAAGCCAAGATTAAACAATAATTATTGTTAATTAGTTAAACAAAATGGATGTGATAAGTAGATATTTTCAGGTCAGCTGCCCTCCCCCCCCCCCTACACACACCTGTTCTCTTTGTCCGCACTTCGAATGCTAAGACTTTGACACAAGATCCGAATGTTTGAGAAAGGAAAAGAATATTTTTCCATTATTGCTAGCAATTTTAAATCATTAAATTACTAGCAAAAGTGAAAAATAAGGACTTGGAAAGGTTTTTACGGATCTTGAGCCAAAAATAAGTACTTTTAAGGGCCCTTATTTTTAAAAATGAAAAATAAGGAGTTTCTAAGGACTTTTAAGGACTGTGTTAACCCTGTATTAATATTTTTTAAAGATATTTCATATTCAGGATGTTTAGTACACAGAACAACTTTCCCACCCTGCCCCATTTAGATTTGAATAAAAAAAAATTTTAACATAGAGGACCGCTCCACCCTAGTGTTCAATGCTAAAAGGTCTGGGCACAAGTCGACATGTCGCCCATCTAAATTGCTCATCGCATTAGCAGAAAGCTGCGACAATGTAGCTCCTCTGACAGCTAAGTACCATCAATAAATCACATCGTTTTTTGGTATTCTTGAGAGAGTGGATTCTGAGACATGACCTTAGGGAAGCAACAGTAATCACAGTGGAACCCTGATGAGTGGAGCGGAGCGTTTACGAATGAAAGGGGGATCAATGATGAATTGATGAATGAATGGATTTGATGCACATAAAAGATAAAACTCCCCTCAAGTGTGTCAAAACCACCACGATTCTTTTTTTCATCTCGCTGACCTGAAATTGATTGGTTTGATTTCGAAAAAGAGTTTACTTTCGAAATTTATTTTTTTCCCCCCAAAGTGGTTTGCTTTTTGATTGGAACTGAACTGAGAATTGTGTTGGAAAATGAACCTCAAATTATCCGGCATGCCCGAAAATTCGAATTTCCGGCATGCATGCTGGTCAACCTCTTTTTTACAGGCATGACGGATAATGCGGGGTAATACGGTATTTAAAAATATATTTTTTAAATTTATACATTGTTCAAAAATCTAATTCCCTTTTTTTAACACAATTTTTTTTTTTGGGGTACCATTTTTTGAAATTTGGCTACCATTTTCTGGGGTTTTAGTAGCCGTTGGCTACCAATTAATTATTTGAGTTTTGAGGTATATTCTTCACATTAATTTACTATAATATGAAATATATAAATGAACAAGAGAAGCCAAATAAAATACACAGATCAATCATACCTATACATAAAATATTGAATGCAAATCCTTCTTGAACAGATCTCTTAACAAGTTGATCTGGCAAACTGTCAAATCCAACATGTCCTTGCAATTTTAAGGCCCGGAATGTTTCATTCATCTGAAATATTTTTAAAAAAACATTAACCTTTTTTAATTTGAGCATCTACACAATGTTAGTCAAAATGGACAACCTAGGTGCTATTTATAATGAATAAAAAAGATAATATGCATCTGAATGCAAAAAAAAAAAAAAATGTTAAACAGAAATGCTGCATGTTGCCGGTAGCATAATAACAACCATCAAAACATACATGCTTATACGATGTAATGTACAAAAACGCTGTGTGAAAGACAAAATTGTTTACATTTTAAAATTACTTGTACAAATTTATCCTTCAGGTCATAGTGATGATGAGTAAAAGTAGTAGTATAAAAAGAAGAAACTTCCAATTATGTTCCTAAACTTTAGGCACCAAATTCAGCACATAGAACTGGAATTTTAGGAGATGAATCAAAAATTTTTGCCGCAAAATACGGCTAGCGACAACTAATATCGTAACACTGCATCTACATACGCCTTTAAAAAATCTATCACATGTAGAGAAAATGTACTATTATATAAAAACGGTTGGTACAGACTTCAGCAAAAAAATTCCAAGGAGTGCAAAAGAAAATCCAAGGAGTCCACAAAATTACCAACTTACCGTAAAAATTAACACAGCGAGAGCAATAATACCTCATATTTTATTACTTTATATAGACATACCAATCTGTTTTTTCTATCATAATACACTAAACTTGTCAAAATTTTCACAGCTGATAAAAGTTAGAAAACAATGCTAATGTATTTTCCTCTAACGACAAAAATGTGCAGTGTTTAGAATAGGGTTATTTCCCAATTTTTTATTCATTTTTTCCCTATTAGAAATGAGTAAAAAAACACAAAGTCTCTGTGAGTTTAATTTAATTTTTAATTAAATTTCAAAGTCGATGCGCAAAACATGTACCGTATTACTCCGCATACCGTAAAATTCAAGGGTCACCAAATTTTCAGTAACCCTTGCCTGGTCCTTTCCGGCATGCCGGAAAAACGGAGGTTTGAAAAAAATTGATTTAATACTATAATAATAAATATATGTTTTGCTTAAAAAATATATGTTTTTATATATCATCATCTTATAAACAGTTTAATTTTGCAAATATTAATTAACAATACCATTACTGTTATAATGACAATAAAAATCTCAATGAGTTATTTTACAAAAAATAAATTAAAACTAAACAAACACTTATAGTACTAAAATTTAAATATTTCAGTTGCACAAAGAATTTACTACAGTTATTCAATAAATGAAAAATAAACTTACCTCTCTAAAAGGAACTAAAAATAATTTATTAAAACAAGTTATGAATGAATAACTGTAGCAATGATTGCTTTTGAATGCATTATTTAATTGGCATATAACCAGACTAATGACTATCATAAATAACAAACAAATGTTAATTTTATCTCCTATATTGTTAAAATATTTCCATTCTTGATTAAACAAATCAGATTTTCAGTTTGAAAAACATTCTTTCAGAAATTAGTCATCAGATTAACCAGGGGTCCCGTTGACGCGCTATAGCGCGTAAAATAAGCGGATTTCAGGAAATGGACCCGATATTTGAAATTTAACGCGTCCTGCGGGACGCGCTAAAATTCGTCCCGCGGGACGGATTTATCAGTTATAAAAGGGTAAAATTAAGGTGGTGCGGATTAGCTATGCTTTTTTCCCCAACACGACCTATGACGACTTTGTTGTCCGTAAAGTTGTTTATTTTATAGTCTGAATTTGTTATGTTGTTTATTTTACGTAGCCTGAATCTCCTTTTTTGGGATAAAGGTTTCGTAAAATAAACAACACTACATATTCAGGTTATGTAAAATAAATAACATTACAGACAACGAAGGCAGTCGCCATCGTCATTTGCGCTGCACTACGTTTGCGCCTCTATCTTAATTCACCCATTGTCAAAAAGTAATTAGCATACTATAATAAATATTTCAAGAATAAATGTTTACATTTTACAATAATTTTGACTATCGATTAAAAATTATTACTTCACATTCATTTAATTGCTAAGTTTTTCCTTTTTCTTTCTTTTCTTTTTTTTTTCTTTTGTAGAGTGCGGGACCCACTATTTTCAAAATGGACCCACTTTTTCAAAAATGGTGGGTCCTCGGGACCCAGCTTTGTGAGCACCCGGCGGGAGCCCTGTTCACTTTCCTCACTTTCTACAACTGTCAAACCTGACTCATTTTCATGATAGGCATTATCAGTAGGGGAGAGGGGGGCACATGTAAACAAAAATTACATTTTGTATATTTCTCATAATTAATTTGAGACATAAAAGAAACAAGTACTATGGTCAGGTGGGGAAAAATGGGTCAAAAACGAGCAAATTTACAACCAAGTTTTGACAGAAAAAAATATATTGATTCAACCAGTGAATAAACTGCTCAGGATATGCAAATGACTCTTCCTCATGACCTTTAAAGTGAAATATCTCGGAAAAAACAAAATATTGGTACTGATAAATAAGTTTGAAAAGGTGTTGTCAATGACTCATTTTACCCCATAGCGTGGGGTGAAATGGTTCACTAGTGGCGTAAAATGAGTCATGATTTAAAGGATTTGATTTCACGATTTATTAAATAGTAGTTTGATACTTTTGTTCATTAATGAGAAAACAATTAGTATATAAACATTTTTAGAAAGCAATATTGTCCTCTTGATTCATCTCAGGGCCAAGAATGTCTAACACTGTTTACGATGCATCATCCTTCCAAACTTCATCTCTCTCCGGGAACAAAAAACTTTCACTGTATTTTTGTTTCATTGCACGTTATTCTACAATGTGGGGGAAGAATGATGGCATGAAAATATACTTTTTTGACATTTTCCTCAAAAGACTTAATTTGTTCCCACTCCCAACTTTTAAAGGTTGATATCAATACACTTTGATTCAGTTCTTTCATTTCTTTTAAAGATTATTTATTATTTATTCAGTTTTGCGTCTGTGTGTCAGTTTAATTTATTTTTTATCTCTTTAGGATTTTTCAGACTGCAAT
Source organism: Uloborus plumipes (assembly GCA_038373865.1). Classification (NCBI taxonomy): domain Eukaryota; kingdom Metazoa; phylum Arthropoda; class Arachnida; order Araneae; family Uloboridae; genus Uloborus; species Uloborus plumipes. Next base: position 160,624 of record JAXGGA010000637.1, read on the forward strand.
CTTTTCAATATTGTCAAGCTTGTTAACATTTCAAATTTCTTTCTGCATGTGTGTAGCTTTCTCTTTTGTTAACTTTTAAAGTTTCTTCTTTACTTTTGATTATTGGTGTATAGGAGAAAGTGTGCTTACAGGGGTCTGGCCAGAGGAAATTCGGATCCGTTAACGGACCCTTCACAAAAATACGATCAAGCAAAACGGACCCTTCACAAAAATACGATCCAGCAAAACGGACCCTTCACAAATATCGGATCAAATAAAACGGACCCTTCACAAAATGATAATCAAACAAAACTGACGTTTCACATATTCTTCAAAAGCAAATCTGAAATCAAAATAACGCATAGCATATTTCTGTGAAAGCCCATAACTTTGGGTCTTTTCTCATTCAAGAAGGGAATCGCTTATCCGCCAATTTTGCGAAAGAATAAAAAAAATTAAAAAAAATCCACACTTCCTGCCTGCTGTGCTTGGGCAAGTGATAAGTCTAAAATGTAAAATGTTGCACTTTTTGTTGGTTTCTTTTAAAGAAATTAACAACTTAAAAAAAAGTAGTTGTTTTGTTTTAATAGTTCTGCTTGTGTGTTTTATAATATGCAAATCAAAATGGCTTGCTGTGATGTTGCTGTTATAGATTTCTCTGGAAATGCAGAGTAAGGATTTTTCTTCCTGCTCTTGACTTAAACAAAAAATGAAATAATAATAGCAATTATCTGCGAAAGGAAATGAACTTAGAACTATTGGAGAAAAATGGGATTGCTTCTGGTAGAGTGATCAGCTATTTAAAATTATTGCCATCTGACCTCTTTGGTGTGAGGTTTTGACCTTATTTTGGCAGAATTTTTATATATATATATATATATATACTAGTTGACCCGGCAAACGTTGTTTTGCCATATAAATAATTTCCTAGTAATTTCTAGTGTAGACAAAAAATAGCTTACTTATTGTAAGTGTGTATGTATGTATGGTAGAATGTGTATATTGTATGTATGTAAGAATGTGGTATATGCGTGAAATAAGCATGGAGTGCTATGAACGATGAGGGAATATAAAAATAACAAAAGGCAAACATTATTTTTAAGTTATTATAATTTATTCCTTAAAATTATATATCATTAATTAAACAATTACGACAGTAACACTATTAAACAATATCAATCTCTTAATGTTATAGCGTGAACAATATTTTTTGTTAGTCCATCTTTAGCTAACACAAACAAACTGGATGGTTTACCCACTCGAGAGCATGCCACGTATAATTGTCCGTGTGCAAAATATGGTGTTCTCAAATCTAAGCCACAAACAGACATCGTTTGACCTTGGGATTTGTTGATAGTCATTGCAAATGCCAATCTAATCGAAAACTGAATACGTTTGAATTGAATTGGCACATCTGTAGGTATAGTAGGAATCCGTGGTATGAGTATATTTTCACCTCTGAACTTGCCATTTCAAATCCTGGCTTCGATTACGTTTTTCATTAATTTTTGAATGACCAATCGCGTACCGTTGCACAGCCGGGGCGGGTTCAAATTACGAAGCAAGATAATTGGAGATCCAACCTTTATTTTTTAAAACTTTGTGTCACTTTAATGGTCGTTCATACCCCCCCCCCCCCCTCTCGCAGTGAAAAAAAACTTTACACAGCAGATTTTGCCTAATAACTCAACACTCATGGTGTTTGATACATTTTATTTGTTTGTAATGATGTTTTTTGGTCGCAACGAATATGAAAATCACAAAAAATAGTTACTTTAACTTTTAACATATATTTATCTTCAGAATTTTTGACTTTTAATTTTACCTTGAATTTGACGTAAATGCAAGGTATAAAATACAGAATTTTATAAAGGTACAAAAATTAAGATAATATAATTGATAGTGTATATAATTTTTGAAAAAATAATATAAGTGCCGCAAATCAAAAACCATTTATTGCCACAATCGATTCAAAGCCCCCAAAAATGGCGCAAACGTCCATAAAAAAATTCTACAGCGTCGAAGGACCCCATTGCCAATTTTAACAAAGATCCGACCAAAACTGTCATTTTGAACTATAAAAAAATATGGGGTAGATCCTCATGAGGGGATGTACCTGCATAAGGACATTACAATCATTAAAATCATTAAAAAAAAAAAAACCATGCAGCTGTTCGAAAAAATCCTTGCGGGCCTGGATTCGATCTCATTCCATCAGGAACTTCAACCTGACGCGCATAACCACTTGACCATCGGGTCGCTCATTGAAGTAAGGATTTACGATAACACATATTGTTTTAAATGACATGAAATGTTAGTTTTTCGATCATAACTTTTTTTCTAGTGAACAAATATCGTCATATGAGTACATGGTACCTAAGTTACACCATCTCCTATCGATTAAAAAAAAATCGTCCAAATTGGTTCAGTAGATCAGATGTTATGTGCGAACAAAAAAAAATTAGGGGTGGACAACCCCTAATATTTAGGGGGATGAAAAATAGATGTTGGCCGATTCTCATAGATACTGGATAAGCGCAAAAAATTTCATCAAAATCGGTCAAGCCGTTTCGGAGGAGTATGGCAACGAAAACTGTGACACGAGAATTTTATATATTAGACTAGTTGACCCGGCAAACGTTGTTTTGGCATATAAATAATTTCCTAGTAATTTCTAGTGTTGACAAAAAATAGCTTACTTATTGTAAGTATGTATGTATGTATGGTAGAATGTGTATATTGTATGTATGTAAGAATGTGGTATATGCGTGAAATAAGCATGGAGCGCTGTGAACGATGCGGGAATATAAAAATAACAAAAGGCAAACATTATTTTTAAGTTATTATAATTTATTCCTTAAAATTATATATAATTAATTAAACAATTACTACAGTAACACTATTAAACAATATCAATCTCTTAATGCTATAGCGTGAACAATATTTTTTGTTAGTCCATCTTTAGCTAACACAAACAAACTGGATGGTTTACCCACTCGAGAGCATGCCACGTATAATTGTCCGTGTGAAAAACATGGTGTTCTCAAATCTAAGCCACAAACAGACATCGTTTGACCTTGGGATTTGTTGATAGTCATTGCAAATGCCAATCTAATCGGAAACTGAATACGTTTGAATTGAATTGGCACATCTGTAGGTATAATAGGAATCCGTGGTATGAGTATATTTTCACCTCTGAACTTGCCAGTTAAAACCCTGACTTCGATCACGTTTTTCATTAATTTTTGAATGACTAATCGCGTACCGTTGCACAGTTCAAATTACGAAGCAAGATAATTGGAGATCCCATCTTTATTTTTTAAAAATTTGTGTCACTTTAATGGTCGTTCATACCCCCCCCCCCCCGCTAGCAGTGAAAAAAAGCTTTATACAGCAGATTTTGCCTAATAACTCAACACTCATGGTGTTTGATACATTTTATTTGTTTGTAATGATGTTTTTTGGTCACAACCAATATGAAAATCACAAAAATAGTTACTTTAATTTTTAACATATATTTATCTTCTTCAGAATTTTTGACTTTTAATTTTACCTTGAATTGACGTAAATGCAAGATATAAAATACAGAATTTTATAAAGGTACAAAAATTAACATAATATAATTGATAGTGTATATAATTTTTGAAAAAATAATATAAGTGCCGCAAATCAAAAACCATTTATTGCCACAATCGATTCAAAGCCCCCCAAAATGGCACAAACGTCCATAAGAAAATTCTACAGCATCGAAGGACCCCATTGCCAATTTTAACAAAGATCCGACCAAAACTGTCATTTTGTACTATAAAAAAATATGGGGTAGATCCCCATGAGGGGATGTACCTGCATAAGGACATTACAATCATTAAAATCATTCAAAAAAAAAAAAAAACTATGCAGCTGTTCGAAAAAACCCTTGCGGACCTGGATTCGATCTCATTCCATCAGGAACTTCAACCTGACGCGCCTAACCACTTGACCATCGGGTCGCTCATTGAAGTAAGGATTTACGATAACACATATTGTTTTAGTTCAGTAGATCAGATGTTATGTGCGAACAAAAAAAAATTAGGAGTGGACTACCCCTAACATTTAGGGGGATGAAAAATAGATGTTGGCCGATTCTCATAGATACTGGATAAGCACAAAAAAATTTCATCAAAATCGGTCAAGCCGTTTCGGAGGAGTATGGCAACGAAAACTGTGACACGAGAATTTTATATATTAGATATATATATATATATATATATATATATATATATATATATGCTTACAAGGGTGGTGTTTGGTTATATTCAGGAATTAATGTATTTTTTCTTCTGTCAATATTGGAAGTTCGGTATTGTCTGTTTTGCTACATCTCCCTACGTTTTTCCTCCAAATTTTTGGCGAATATGTCGGTGATTATCAATGACATTCATCATATAAACCTGATAAAATTTAATTCTAAAATTATTTGACTTTAATAAATTTATTTACCGTTTTTATACTTCTGATGCTTTCAATTTGAAAACTGCGATCTCTGCATGCGCTATGAAAATCGAATTTTACTTATTTTTCAAGCTAATTACAAATTATTAAGAGGCAAATAAATGAAAATTCGCTTTATTTTTTGTCCAGATCATTATTTTAAATTTTTAATTAACTGTTCTTTTATGAGTCTAAATGTAAAACGCTGAATGGATCGATTCATTTTATTTTTGCATAAATTGTGTTAACAGACATTAATAATGTGTTTATCACAGACCATTAAAATGCAGTTGTAAAAATTTTTTTCCGAAAATAAATTCTTTGATATTCCGTTTTTATGCTTTTGAAAACTGCAATCTCTTTGCATCCGCTATAGGAATCGGATTTTTCGCATTTTTAGTGTTTGATACGCTTTTTTAAGAGGAAAATAAATGAAATGTCTTTTATTTTTAATAAAATTCAAAAAAAAAAATTTTTTTTTTTTTTCGAAATTGTTTGATGTTCACAAAATTATTTAGTTTTTCACAAAATTTTTTTGTTTTTCACAAAAAACGGACCCAGTGAAAAATCCTGGAGAGACCCCTGGCTTATAATAGAAGTTTTAATATGCATGAAAAGCAAACACATGCTTGACTCGCTTGTTCTAAAATCGAAGAAACAGACTCACTTGTTGTTGAGATCTTAGATGTTGATTCCGTTCCTTTAACTGCATATTTTGAATTCATCTCTGTAGAATGTTTTTCTATGATTTAGGTTCCCAGGCGTCTTTCCTTGGGGAAAAAAGGATACTTTTGCTTCACTCCCTAACAACATTTCTTGAAGGAAATTCATCGAGCAAAAGCTGTGCTCTTAGATTTGAAGATTTTTGTTTTAATTTAATTATTTTGCACTATAAGTTCATATATTTGTGTATCGAAAGAATGACCAAGAAATATATTATTTGTTTTGAATTAGTATGTGGGTCATTCCAAAATTAATGCAACATTTGGTGTCCAAGACTTCAAGTTGTAATACTGACTCAAATTTTATTCCCAAGTTAAATGTAAACATTAAAAATGACAGGTCAGACATACACTGCTCGACATTGAAAATGCAACACCAAGAAGGAGTGGTCAGAAATTCATGCAAATTTTACCGTAGACGCACGTCACTGAGTTATGCGAATGATATGAAATGCGCAGCTCTCCGACGCACGTGAAGTAAGATATAAGAGAATGAAGTTGAAAAGTGGGCTATGTTCATGTTGGTTTTTCTGCCAGACTAATTATCGGAGAAATTTGGTTTTTGTCTCGAAGGATACGTGTGATAGGAGGAAATGCCACGCCGTCCTCAACGAAGACACTTCATGCATGTAGACGACTTTACAAGGGGTATGGTGATCGGACTGAGAAGGGGAGGTTGGTCCATACGTCAAATTGCAGCTGATACCCACATGGATGCAAGCACTGTGCATCGGCTGTGTCGGAGATGGTTGGAAAGAGGAAATGTAGCCACATTGAGGGGTGCAGGTGCAGCCAGAGTGACGTCAGACCGCTTGGATCGACGGATTCACCGACAAGCTGTGGCGGACCCGCAAGTCACTTGTACGTCGATTCTGCAGCACGTGCAAGGTACCCTGGATGTTCCTGTGTCGACCAGAATCATTTCCCGTCGACTGGTTGCACGTGGCCTGCAATCACGGCGCCCACTAAGAAGACTGCCATTGACCTCACAGCACAGACTCCAACGTTTGGAATGGTGCCGGACCAGAGCCCATTTGTCTCCTGTGTTACTGCCTCCTTATTCTAATTATTATAACAAGAATTTGTTTTTATATATTGGCAACAATAGCCAAGTATGCACTTCTACAAGTTAGTATCCATGTTAACTAGCCATTTTTTCCACATGTGCTATTTTGAAGAATTCTAGGTGAAGAAAAAAGAACTTTTGAGGTAGGTGTCTTTTTGATGTGTCCCCTGTGTTACTATTAAATTATATGAATGTCTCATTATGTTTTTTTTGTTTATTAATGTTAAAACTTTTAGGTTGAGTTTAAAGAAAAAAAATCATATACTTTTAACATTGTTTCAATGAAAACATTAATACATTTGGGATTTTTAATACAATTTTGTCCCCTGTGTTACCATGATCTTGGTAACACAGGAGACAACAAAGTAACATAGGGGACTTAATTATTTATAAGCTTGCTATGAAGTTAAATTTCAAAAGAAAAAAGTATTTAGGATGAAAGAACATGTAGAATTTATTTTAAATTATATGAAAGGTATATAATTAAATTTAGAGATTGCAAATTTTTCTTTGGTTACAAAAAACAAACAAAGCAAAAGAGAACCAGAAGCACATTTTTCTTCTCTTAGCCCCCGTTTTGATTTCTATTGTAACAATTTTTAATATCTTTTCAAATAATCATTAAATGAGTTCAGTTTTGGTACTTGGAAAATATATTTCAATGGGAAAGAGCATTAGTCTTTTTTCGTTTAAGAAGGGTGTTGTTTATAAAATAAGAAGCAGGTTTCTAACTTAATATAAATTTTCTTAAAGACCTTAACCTGTAATAATGAGATTTTTAATAAATTTGCCTCTTTTTTTGGCAGATAATGGCATTAACAGCTGCTGAAAAGCAGCGTCGTTATAGAGAACGAAGGAAACTAAATAAAAATAAGGAAGAAGAGTCGAAACAAAAAGCACGTGATAGATATCATGCAACAAAACAATTAAAGTCTGATATGTCTACCTGGGAAATTTGACTAAATAGAAGAAAATGGCGTACAAATAAGGCAAAACAAAGGGAAGAAAAAAAAGTTTAAATCTGCATTAATTATTTCACCTGATGAAGACATAAATAGGCCCAGCTGCAGTGGAAGGAAGAAATTTAAACGAAATAGAACGAAGCTTTATAAGGATAATTTACATCTTAAAACAGAAAATAAAAAATTAACTCGAAAAGTAGAAAAATTAAGAAAACAAATATATAGGAAGAGCATTGCAGATAAAAATGAAGATATTAATTTGACTCCACGTTCAAAAACTAGACAATTTATGAGAGCAAATTTTCCTGGAAAAAAACACCCATAACTCAAAAAGTTTCAAGACAACTCTTAAAATATAACTCCCTAACATATTCAATGTCAACGGTAACACAATACAAAAATTTGCAAGAAAGAAAGAAAAAATCCGTCTTAAAAGATATTGTGACAAGTAAGGTGATTAAGAAGTATAGGATCATGAGAGAACTCAGTTCTGAAGCTATAGGCTTAAAATCTAGAATTCGAAGAGCCATTCAGAAAAGGAAGCGTTCATTAATAAATGAAAGTGTTCTAGATTTCTTTTTAAGAGATGATGTGAGCAGGGCAACAGCTGGGAAAAAAGAAACGGAAACAAAACATTCAGAAAAAAAACAAAAGACGTACTTACTTGACAGCATGAAGAAGTTACATGAAAAATTTCTTAGTGAAGGTGGAAGATGGTCTTATTCTTCTTTTGCTGCAAGCCGCCCATTTTATGTAAAAGCCCCCTTTATTGAGACCCGAAATACGTGTTTGTGTAAATTACATTCCAATATTAAATTCAAAGTAAATGCTCTTAAGAAAATGAAAATTTCAGAAACCGATAATTATGACAGCCTAATAGAGATGACAGTGTGCAGCTTGGACTCAAAAGACTGCATGTATAGAGAATGTGCATCTTGTGATAAAAAATGTGTTCCTCTAAATATTACAAACTCTGAAACTTCAGTTGAATGATATGAGTGGGTTTACCAAAATGAGTCTTACGAAAAGAATAAGAAAACCATAACTGAAAAAAAATTTCAAAGGAAAAGATGACTACTCCAATTTCTATGTTGGTGAACAAATTCCAAGCTGAAATAGTCAAGTTCAAGAAACATGTCCACAACATTCGAGAGCAATATAAAGCTTATAGAGGTTGTATTGACAATCTGAAAAGTAATGAAGCTGCTTTACATATAGATTTCATCGAAAATTATAATTTAAAATTGGCTGAAGAAATTCCAGCACTTCATTATGGAGCTTCGCAAAATCAGATTATACTTTGCATACTGGAGTATTATGCTGTGGTATTGCAAAACAACCAATATCTTTTTGCACTATATCCTCTTGCAATAAACATGATCCTAGTGCAATATGGGCGCATTTTGCACTCATTATGAAACTAATTAAAGAAATAGAGCCCAATATTGATACATTTCTTCCGACGGAATATAAACAAAAAAATAATTTCCATTTATTTAGTAAGAAAATTTTCAACTATGGATTTAGACAAGGAACATGGTCTTTTTTTTAATCAGGACATGGTAAAGGTGCAGCTGATGACATAGGAGGAACTCTAAAGCGAATAGCTGATGGAATTATCTCTTGCCGCACAGATATATCAGATGCGTACTGATTCATACATTTTGTGAGCAAGTCTACGAGAGTAAAATTGTTTGTTATTACAGAAGAAGAAATCGAAGCCATTTTTAAAACGCTACCTAAAAATATTCCTGTCCTGAAAGGAACAAGGCGATTACATCAATTGATTGTGGAAAACAAAGAATATTTATTGTATAGGGATCTCTCTTAGTTGCTTCTGTGGGATAGAATGCAACCGAGGATTTTGCAGCTGTTACAGCCCCCAAAAATTCTTTTTGGATGGGGATAAAAAGAAAGTGGCAAAGAATTTGAAATTAGAACAAACAAAGAAAAAATAATTAAAGGTTTCTGAAGTCTTTTCTTCATGCAGTAGTAGTTGTGATTCGTCGGATAGTGATGTAGAGTTGAGTTCAACTCTTGCTAAACGAAGCATAGATGAACCAGCGGTGAACAGGATCACGACTGGCAGCTATTTATTGATACAAATAATGGGAGGGCGGAAAATACAGTCAGGGTTTAAATATATTAGAATTGCACAAGGTCCAATAGAGGAAGATGGGAAAATAAAAGTAATGTTCCTCAGGTCAACTAACGACAGTGGCAAAAACTTCATAGTAGAGGAAAACAATATATCGTACATCAAATTTGATGATGTTTTAGAAATTCTAGAAAATCCCACTTTGAAGATGAAAGGGAATAGATTGTACTACAAATTTGATACAGCTATTGATGTATATGAAAAATAAATTGTTATACTTTATAAAACCCTACTTTTAAGAGTGTTGCATTCATTTTGTCCACTTTGTTACTTTGATATCTCTTGTGTTACCGTATGTCCCGTGTTACCAAGACGTTCTTTTAATCTGGATGAAAGGGAAATTTTTTGTTTAAAAATCTAATTGAAACATGTGCAATAACTAATTTATTTAGGTAAATATCAGTAAAAATTTACTGTAATGATATGCTTTTTACTGAGCTGTTAATTAAAGTTTTAAATTGAGCTCAATTTAAAGTTTTAAATTGAGAAAATGCAATAAAGGTAACCAGGGTTGTCATTTCGTCCACTTTTTTGTAAAAAGTCCGGGACGCCGGAAGAAATGGACGAAATTGGACGAAATGGACAAAATGGAAGAAATGAAAGAAAAAACATTTTTTTTCATATGTTTGATGTATAAAAATGTTATGATGTACAATTAGTATCTCTCTTGCATTACCCATTTTTCAAAATAGAATGATGGTATCATACAAAAAAAAAAATGGCAATTAACCCATTGATTTTTAACTAATTTTATTTGAAAGAAATAAAATTTAACATAGTGAAAAAACTATTGAGTATAATTACATTATTATAGAGTAGATAAATAGAAAAAAAAGTTTTTCTTTAATATATATTTTTTAAAAGAAATTAAAGAGTATTGTATTACCTTAGATATTTATTACCGTATTTTCGCGTAGATAAGCCGCACCACCGTATAAGCCGCACTTCGCAAAATTCGGGAGAGAAAAAAATGCGTTTCATCAGATACGTCGCATCAGTGTATAAGCCGCATAAAATTTTGTCAAAAATTCAATCTGCGAAAACCTACACCTACGCTGTATACTGGTATTGACATTGTTCAAAAACAATGACAAAGAATTAGTAACATTGATTTGAAAACAGTGTTTCAATATTATAAATAAATAAAACGTTGCAACATTTTAGCGATAACTGCAACTTATAGTAACCCTGTTCTGCTCCAGATGGTTTCTACTGCAACCCTACTTCTAATCCTCACAGCAACGGGGGATTTGTTTTTCGTTTGGATTGGTTTTCCTTTATTAGACACCTTAGTTCTGTACCTCAGAACCAGACTAACGTAAGTCCATTTTCGTCATTTTTCAGTTGCGGGGAAAAACGATGTATTCGACAATCGTTTTTCCCCTCTACCGAAAAATGACGAAAATGGACTTACGTTAGTCTGGTTCTGAGGTACAGAGTTATGGTTGATGTTTTTTTTTCTTAATTTATTCCACTTCCTTCTGGGATCTAGCAGAATAAAATAACATCTGAATAAGCAGAAATGCTATCACCCTTTTCAAAATAGATCTTTTCAAGGGCGTTGCAGTTCTGGTTTTTCCATGTCAGACTCTAATTTGTTTTGTTTTTAAGCAATAACTAAACATAACATGAACTTTGAAAAAAAAAAAAAACTTTTACATCGTATAAGCCGCCATGGCGTATAAGCCGCAGAAGTTAAAATTCAGCTTTTAAAGAAAATACGGTAAACACAATACAATCCCTTAAAAAGTAGACTTTATATGATATTTTCTCATAAATTCTATTTAAATTTTGTTTGAATTAAATACACATATAAATGTATATCATTTGTATTTGAAAATACATTAGATGCTACAAGAAATATTGGTTTAATTTTGATTCATTTGGTCATTTTACGTTATATTTTTTGAAGATTTAATGAATGTTGCCCCATTGTAAAATATTCATGTACACAGCATCGTTTTATGGATATATTAATGTTATTATAGGAACATATTTCATTTCATGGCAAAATTTTCTTTCTCAAGTCTTTTAAAATTTTTATTTCTACTTTTATATTTTAGATACACTTTTATTATTGGCAATGAAACTCTTTCACAACAAATAAACATCTTAAAATTATTTACTGCTAATGTGTGCTTTCATAAGCATTAAATCTTATCGTTAACATTCATTTATTTTATACAGATACTATATTTTTATAGTATCTGTTGTTTATTAAATATTTGTTTGTATACATAATTATGTGTGCTAATTTTGATAATAAAACTATTACCTCATTGAAAAAAAAATCAATATTTTAAAACATTACTTTTGGATTTTTTAATCAAGAACTGTCATTTTCTGTGGACAAAATGGACAAAATGCTATTTTGTCCGGGGCGGTTTTTTCCAGGTTTTTTCCGGCGGTTTTTTCCACCCCGGACGAAATCAAACAACCCTGAAGGTAACACAGGGGACATAAAATCCCATTTAAAGAAGAAAAATATTTCATAACATAAAATTATAAGGTAGTGTAAAGGTGCATTTGTGTCAAAATCTTCTCACCATAGAGAGAGTTCTTTTACTTTCATATAAAAATATGAAAAGAATACTTTAATAATGGTAACACAGGAGACATTTTTCAGTTTACATTTCTAAGTTTTATGCCTAATATTTCTTAAAAAGTATGCGACCAATATTCGAACTATATTCTTGAATATATTTACAAACCTCTCAAACCTTACTTTGATTCGATTAAAAAAAAAAATCAATTCTTGAAAGAGACCTTTATTTTTGGAATGACCCACAATATACATGACACCAAAACATGAGTTAATTAGCAAAAATAATGATTAGCTCTTTAGTACATGCTAAGCCTAACTTTAGGCGAAACATGACCCATTTTACCCCACGCTTGGTTTAATACTGTAAAAAATTCAGTTTTGCTGTTTTTTCTTCACCATCTTAGGAAGTTATTCCTGAAAATGTGCTCTATGCAGTAGGTTAAGAACTTAATGTGTGTTTTCATTTAATATGCTTTAAATCAAAAGTTTTATGATGAGAACAGCTTCTTTTAAGAAAAACATTTCATCGCTAGTATCTGTAACTTCTAAGTAGAAGTTACACCTTATTTTGAGCATTAAATGTTGCCTGGTGTCAATAATGCACAAAAATGGCAACGTAGAAAGAAAATATCATTTGCATATTTTTTAAAGATTTTTCTAATAAAAGTGACCCATTTTACCCCGTGACCCATTTCCCCCCACCTGACCCTATACATGACAAATCAAACATTTGCTAATATTTTCCCGCAGTTACCTCCCTTCTTCCACAGTGAATTCCAGCCAAAACAATAAGTCTGAAATTTGTTAAATTTTGTTCACATCTGCCCCAGTAGGGGGGCAGTTGTAAACACACCTGGGGCACAAGTAAACATGGATACAGCGTGGGAAATAAGCGGTATCGCATAGCAGTTTGCCATTCAAAACGAGTGAAAGACGATGCAATGTCCTAAATTGCATCGAAAATTTTGCAATGCAAAAAAAAAAAACCACTTTAAAAAAAATAATAACTTTTGGCAAAACTGAACGTTTCTAACTTTAAAATTTGCATCGAATCCGTTCCTCCGGCTCCCTCTTTGATTGACGTTATCTCTCCACATAGGGCTTGATCAACTCGTCAAAGTAGCTCGCGTTATCAGCTTTAAGCGCGATTCAGATTGCGAGCAAAGCGAACTTTTCCCCGCGAAACAGGTTTTTGGAATGCGTTCCCATGACAACGCGGCGAATATTCGCCTGTCGCGAGCGATCTAGCATGCTAGATATTTCGCGTGCGAAAGGTAAGCGAAATTGGGCAACGAGAGCCAGAGGGAAGGGGCCATCTTTGCTCTGTTTTGAGCGCGTGCACATCCGATTTCATTGGCTCTCGCGAGTTGAGCGCGCTTTATCCTTAGTGGGTGAATACTATCACGTGACTTTCGCCCGCATTTAGTATGAATTATCGGAATTTTTCACCTGCGAGCGATGCGAACTTTTCACCGCGAAACCGGTTTCGGAATTCGTTCCCATGACAACTCGACGAATATTCGCCTGCCGTAAGCGTTCTAGCATGCTACGCGTGCGAAAGGCGAACGAAATTTGGCAACGAGAGCGACAGCCAATCAGAGGGAAGGCACCATCTTTGCTGTTTTGACCGCGTGGACATCCGATTTCATTGGCTCTCACGAGATGCGCGCACTTTATCCTTAGTGGGTGAATACCATCATGTGACTTTCGCCCGCTGAGTGAAAATGATCGGAATTTTTCACCTGCGAGCGAAAAACGCTTCGTTCGTTCGCAATCTGAATCGGCCTTTGAGGCAGATTCAGCTAATTAATAAAAAATTAGCTGTCAAGAGAGTATACTTGATAAATTTAAATTATTTTTTTGATTAATAAATAAGGCATTATTTAAAACTTAAAAGATAGAAATTAGTTCTTAAATCTTATTTGTTTTCGTGTTGATGTTATTTAGCGAGTTTCGCAAAACTGCTCCTCAATTTTACAGAACTGCTCCTCAATAACAGAATTTGAGGAGCAGTACTGCTCCTCAAAATGAAATACTTATTTCCCACGCTGCTTCTTTAACTTCAGAAAAGGCCTAAAAGTTTTGGGCTTTTACACAAAAATATGCTATGCGTTATTTTGATTTCAGATTTGCTTTTTGAATGAATATTGTGTGAAATGTCCGTTTTGTTTGATCAGCATATTGTGAAAGGTTTGTTTTGCTTGATGGATTTTTGTGAAGGGTCCGTTTTGCTCGATCGTATTTTTGTGAAAGGTCCGTTTTGCTTGATCGTATTTTTGTGAAGGGTCCGTTAACGGACCCGAATTTCTTCTGACCAGACCCCTGATATTGCAACTGTTAAAGATGAATCTTTTATATTGCATATTTTAATTGCTTTTTGCTGAAGTGTAAAATAGACATCGAAAGAAAAAAAAACATTGAATGTGAAACAGTGATCATTAAAAGACATCCACCTTAAAATATCGATGGTAACTATCAAAAACGTCTTCTAACGAGATTGATAGTGTAACGGCTGATTAACGATATAACTTCTGGCCGCATATCTTAATGATTTTTTTTTGCTGAAATATAAAACATTCACATGAACAATAATGAAGTAAATAAAATTAAAAAAGACATGGCGAAAGCAAATTAGAAATTTTTTTCGAAACATTGCGAGCAAAACAACGATAATAACATAGAAAATGTTTTTTAATGAGATTAATACTGAAATTTCTTCTTAAGGATGAAAACTTCTTAACATGTCTGCATATCGCATATTTTTATCAAGCTTTTTTGGATGGATTATAAAACATCGACATCGAGTTTGTGCTCTTTTTCCTCCCATATAAAGCCTCTGTGCCGAAGCCGTCCAGATTTCACTTTCATACGTTTTTCTTCCTTCTAGTTGTTTCCTTCTAGTTTTTTTTAGTGGTGCATGTGGTTTGCCGGCGGCCTTCTCATTTTTGCGCCCCTTTTGAAAGTGCCACCCGGGGCGGACCGCCCCCTCTAGCTACGCCACTGCATGGGCGCCAATCTAAAAAATGCTCAGGACTGAAAATCACGTGGCGTCATTTTGTTACACAAACATGTTAGCACGTGTCACACACAAATATATTGCTATTTTATGTTGTAATTAACTTAAAGTAAAAACCAAATTGATAAATTAAGTAAATCTAAACTTTCAGATTAGTTCTTGGGGAAAAGATTTTTAGGAAACACTATATATATATATATATATATATATATATATATATATATATATATATATATATATACACTGAAGTGACAAAAGTCATGGGATAGCAATATGCAAATTTTCAGATGGCAGTAGCATCGCATAGAACAGGTATAAATGCGCAGTGCTTTTACAGAGCTTTCATTTCTGTTCAAGTTATTCATGTGAAGAGGTTTTAACGTGATGATGACCGCACGACGTGAATTAACAGACTTTGAACGCGGAATGTTAGTTGGAGCTAGACGCATGGGTCATGCCATTTCGGAAATCGTTAGAGAATTCAACATTCCCAGATCCACTGTGTCAAGAGTGTGCCGAGAGTATGAAATTTCAGGCATAACATCCCACCATGGACAGCGCAGTGGTCGACCGCCTGCACTTAAAGATCGAGACCGGCGACGTCTGCAAAGAGTCGTAAATTCTAACAGACAAGCAACACTGCGTCAAATCACCGTAGAAATCAATGTGGGACGTACAATGGACGTGTCTGCTAGAACTGTGCGGAGAAATTTGGATTTCTTGGGCTATTCCAGCAGAAGACCGACTCGAGTGCCTTTACTGACAGAACGACATCGCTTGCAGCGACTCTCGTGGGCACGTGAGCATATCGGTTGGTCCCTAGATGAATGGAAAACCGTGGCCTGGTCCGATGAGTCACGATTTCAGCTGGTAAGAGCCGATGGTAGGGTTCGAGTGTGGCGCAGACCCCACGAAGCCATGGACCCAAACTGTCAGCAAGGCACTGTTCAAGCTGGTGGTGGCTCCGTAATGGTGTGGGCTGTTTTTTCATGGCATGGACTTGGTCCTCTAGTGCGACTGGACCGAACATTGACTGGAAATGCTTATGTGCAGCTACTTGGAGATCACTTGCAGCCATTCATGGACTTCATGTACCCAAACAACGATGGGATTTTTATGGATGACAATGCGCCATGTCACCGGGCCACAACTGTTCGCAATTGGTTTGAAGAAAATTCTGGACAATTCCAACGAATGATTTGGCCACCTAGATCGCCCGACATGAATCCCATTGAGCATTTATGGGACACCATCGAGAGGTCTGTTCGTGCCCAAAATCCTGCCCCATCAACGCTTTCACAATTATGGACGTCTATCGAGACAGCATGGCTCAATATTCCTGCAGAAGACTTCCAACGACTTGTTGAGTCCATGCCACGTCGAGTTGTTGCACTTCGCCGGGCAAAAGGAGAGCCGACACGATATTAAGAGGTATCCCATGACTTTTGTCACTTCAGTGTATATATATATATATATATGTTTTTATGTGTGTGTGTGTTTTCAATAAAAGGGTCATTCCACGTCAAATCAACCCAAAAAATGAGATTTTGACACCCATAGTCTCGGATTTTGCTGAAACTTGGCATAATTGTTCCTTTTATAGAGTTGAGAAAGAATGCAAAATTTTTTTTCTCTATCTCAAATGGTTTAGATTTTATGGAGTGTCAAAGTTTTTGAAATTTCAAGATTTTCGCCGATGGCACGCAGGAAAACCAATTCGCGTTTATGCAGAAAATAAATCATAACTTCCGTATTTACCAACCAATATTGATGATTTTTTTTTTTTTTCAATGTACCTGATTATGCAAGAGTTATAGAAAAAAAATATAATTTTCTAAGTAAGTATCAATAAAAAAATATGAAAAATTCCTGAAGTACAATTTAGTGTGTTATTTTAACCAAGTATAGAGCTTTACTTAAAATGAGATATCTCCAAGAGGGTAGTAAATAATCCCCCCATTTTTTTATATTTCTGATCTAAAAGATGCATTTTATCACATAAAAAAATAACTTTGGTGGTTTTTACACTCCTACATTTAAATTTAGGGTATAAAACATTTTTTTAAGATAGTAATATGAAAAAAAAAAAAAACCTTTAGCACCAGCCTTACTCTTAAAGGGTAAAAATCTGACTAATATTGTGCAGTATAGTCCAGAACACACCCTTATCTTGAATACACATGATATAAATAGTAAAAATTACAATAAAAATTTTAAATTACAAAATTAGATGCAATTATGCACATCCCATGATAACGTTCTTTGTAATGAAAATAGTAAACATTAAAACAGTGGCGTACCAACATTGTTGGGGGCCTGGGGCGGTAGTCAATATGGGGCCCAACTAGAAGTAAAATCGTTTGTAAATCTTAAACAAAATGTACGCGTACCCTATGGTGCCCTCAGCACCGAATCTTACATTTTTCAAAAGGACAAAAACTTGAAATTGCGATCCTTCATCTTCCTTCGTTTTTAACCACATCAAGTTCTAATTTAAACAGGAAGTTCTGTCAAGAACTAAACGAGCCTACTTTCTCGTACATCGACATCGGCATTCTCGCATCTGATCATTATTCTCTTGATTATCTGAGACTGAAAATTATGTCAAACATACCTTTTTAGCACTTAGAGCTGATTTCGAAAAGCAAAATATGCCCCTCTCATCAGATGAAATAGACACGTAAAAAGTAATTAACGAATAAATAAAGTTTTGTCACACCTTTTAAAGAGTGTAACTGTTACAGCTCCTTCGTAGAAAAATCCTCCACATCGTTTTCAAAAAAAAAAAATAATAATAATAATAATTAAAAAAATTAAATAAATAAAAGTACAAAGATCATAAAAACACATTTTATCAAAGAAAGAAAAAAAAAGAAAAAGAAATCGTCCGTTAATAAAATGTCCGGAATTTCATTTTTAATCCGTTGCAAGTTGTTAAATATAAATAAAGAATAAAATGTTCTCGTGAATGAAAAATTTATTACAAAAAAAATCGTCTGCAAAAAAATAATAATAATAAATAATAATAATAAATAAAATAAAACAAATGAATAAATAAACAAAAAATCGTCTGCACGTTCAGTCAATTTTTTTCTGAGCCTGCATTTCCGCCATGTTCGCGGAGTCGGAGTCAGAATCAGAGTCCTCACAGAAGATTACTTAGAAAAGTACTTTACAAACATTATTTATCAAAACCATTTTTTTACAAAGTTAGTTTGAAGGAAATCTGACTTTAAGTTCAGGATCAACATTCAACTTAAATTCCCCGTAGACGCTAATGTAATTTTTTTTTTCTGAACGGTTCACTATTGAACGAAAAATGGTTTGAATCAAAAAGCGAAATATGGGAAAGTCTCTCCGAGATCTTTCAAACAAAAAAAAGTTTATTCCATTCGGACGGTTCACTCAAAAGTTATTAGGTGGGGAAAGGTTGCTTAAAAGGTTCAATGTTGAACGAAAAATTGTTCAAATCGGAAATGTAGATACGGGAATGAAGTATTCTTGATGAGATATTTCGAACGAAAAAAAGTTTGTTCAAATCGGATTGTTCACTCAAAAGTTAGCATCGCGGGATAGGTTGTTTGAACGGTTCAAAGTTGAACCAAAAATTGTTCAAATCGAAAAATCAAATATGGGAATGAGCTGTACTCGCCGAGATCTTTCGAACAAAAAAAAGTTTATTCAATTCGGACGGTTCACTCAAAAGTTATTAGGTGGGGAAAGGTTGCCTGAACGGTTCAATGTTGAACCAAAAATGTTCAAATTGAAAATTTAAATACGGTAATAAAGTATCCTTGCCGAGATGCTTCGAACAAAAAAAAGTTTGTTTAAATCGGACTGTTCATTCAAAAGTTATTAGGGGTGACAGCTTGTTTGAACGGTTTAATGTTGAACGAAACATTGTTCAAATCGAAAATGTAGATACGGGAATGAAGTATCCTTGAAAAGATCTTTCGAACAAAAAAAAGTTTGTTCAAATCGGACTGTTCATTCAAAAGTTAGCATCGCGGGACAGGTTGTTTGAATGGTTCAAAGTTGAACCAAAAATTGTTCAAATCGAAAAATCAGATGTGGGAATGAGCTGTACTCGCCGGGATCTTTCCAACAAAAAAAAGTTTGTCCAAATCGGAATGTTCATTCAAAAGTTATTAGGGGGGGGGGACAGACAGACCGACCGACCGACCGACCGACGCACAAATTCCCCATCGCAATACCCTACTTTCAAATTTTTAATTTTTCGATATTCATTTTACCTTTTTATTTTTTTAACTTGGCGATATTTTTCGGACTTGGCGATATTTTTTTTAACTTGGTGATATTTTTTGGACTTGGCGATATTTTTAGATGCATTAAGCTACTTTTAATACTTTTTTCGTCTTTCTTTTATTTTTAACGGGAAAGTAGGCTAAAAATAAGTAAGTTGAAGTAAAAAAC
This sequence comes from Uloborus plumipes, assembly GCA_038373865.1. Lineage (NCBI taxonomy): Eukaryota > Metazoa > Arthropoda > Arachnida > Araneae > Uloboridae > Uloborus > Uloborus plumipes. Next base: position 179,976 of record JAXGGA010000637.1, read on the forward strand.
ATAAGATACGTTTGATATTGAGAAATTCATTGCGGCTTTAGTGACGTTAAAGGGAGAATTGGGAGTTTTCACCCGATTTTTTTAAAAAATCTAATTTAAATACGCCGCGTCGCCGGAACCCCATCCTGAAACTAAAAAAATAAAGTTCTGAAAATGCAATTTTTAGCTATCTTTGGAAACGTCAGGTCTAGGGGGGGGGGGGAATTAAGGTTGTCTTCCTCGGCAAAAATTTCGAAATTGATACATCACGTTTTAAAAGGACTGTTTTAGGCTAATTTTGCTAGTAGGGTGGGAGTTCGTGAACTTTAAAATTGATGTTCTCGAAACGCATCTTAGGTTTTCTTTGATGACGTTAGGAGAAAAGTTAGGTTTCGAGGGCTGTCCCCAGAAATTCTTTGTAATTAAAATTTTAAAAACGCAATTTTAAGCTATTAGTCAAGACGTAATGGGTGCTCTCCTTCAGAAATTATCTGGAGTTGAAGTCCTACAAATGCATTTTGAGAGGCTATATGTTTAGTGACGTAAGGGGAAGGGGGATTCATGGGCTCTAATAATCATAAAAAAATCGCAAAATGTCAAAATTCCCGAAGCTTAAAAACCATTTTATGCTGTGTTTGGCCAAGTTCGGGAGAAATGCATATCAGCTGTTCTTCTCTGGGAGTCTATTTGTAATTTTAAGTAATGAAAAGGCAATATAAAGTTGCCCTTAAGGACATGGTTGAGAACACGAATGATTGCTCTTTTAAGTCTTATGGATCTGATACTTTCCAAAAAGGAATTGAAACCGCAGTTTTGGGAATTTTTTGGTCTCTTAAAGGGGGAGGGGGGAATCACGACCTTTTTTTTTTTTGGAACAGTGGTTTAGTGCTACGCTTGTCAGCCGTCTCTCAAAAAGTTATCGCCTAAGACAAGGGTCAAAGAACAAGCTTGTTCTCCCGTAGATTTGCCACTGATATTGGGTACGCTAATTACTTTTATCCTTACCCTTTTTACACGCAAAAGTTAAACGGACATTGAGAGTAAATGTAAAATTACGATCCTTTTGACTGTATATTCTATTATTCAGGTAAATTGTAGTCTTTATTAAACAAGAAAACGATACCAAACCAACCATTAGTCAGATAGGTTAATGCATTAATTAATTGAAAATACTTTTGAAATGATCAATGTACTAGCATTTAGTTTTTTAATCTTTATTTTCTTCATATCATACTGTGCAGTAAAATAATTATTTGCACCTACATAAACTTAAAATATTTCTTTTGTGCTTTGTTTATTCGTCGATAATTTTGGATTTATATTTTCAAACAGAGGCGAATTTAGGTTAAAGATACGCTTTTCATGCTTATTAATGGTAACAAATCCATAAAACTTCGACAGTATAATTCAAAACTACAAGTTATTTTGCGAGGGTACATTAACACTGGGTAAATTTACACTTGAAAAAGAAATTGGCCACACATGTACCCAATGTTTCAAATCGGAAAAGCTGTAATTTCTAACCACGCGAATACAATTTTCATCATCCTTTGTTTTATTATGTTGCTTCGTTTTATGCAACAAATAAAGACAAAAACGATGACTTTATAATTAATTATATCTTTATCAATTTTTTCTTCAGCTCCTCACCCTCGTAATGATATGCCAACACCCAGTAGCGTAGCTAGGGAGCCCAGCGCCCGTGGCGAACTTGAAAAATTGCGCCCCCCCCTAGAGGTCGCTCTGATGAGAGGTCATTGTGACTTCCCAAAATGTCCTTACTCCAAAAATTTTGATTTATGTATTCGAACAATTTGCAGATAATGTTGCAACCTTTTTTTTTTCTTTTTTCTACATTTCAGCATTTTTAACGATGCCCAGTGTTCCCCCTCATGTTATGTGTGCATGATATGTCTGCTTTTTCGTATTATTCGGTAAAATTCAAGGTTTATTTTTTACAAGTTTTTTGTTCAATTTTAGAAATTTTGTCTTTTCAACAATTTTTGTTCGGGGCGTTCCAACCTTTCCCCATCATTTCTTTCACATAAATTCAAAAAACAAATAATTCTTGCAATTCTTTATTGAACATGGTGTTTTTTTTTTCACACAACAGCTTTATTTTAAATAAAATCTGTTTTAAAACACTAGAAGAATGTATAAAGTAAACATAATTTGTGCATTTTAAATAAAAATCAAAGTATTGATTCTATGGTAATTAGGAAATCAAAGAAAATACAAAAAGCATAACTAATATGGAATTGGGTTAATAAATACGACTCCTTGCATACAGGCAAAATAAAAGTTCGCTATTTTAGGCCTCCGATTACTTTTTTTTTACTTACCGATTACTACGAATAAATACTTTTCATTCTTAGTATTAAAATGCTCCACAGACCCGCCGCGTTATTCAATACTAATATTACCTATGAGCGGAGTTAGGAGAAGCAATTGTTCCCTCCACTGGCTTTGAGAAAGTAACATATGTATTTTCTTGATTTTTCTTCCTAATTTTAAATACAGCATATACAAACATGGGCCAGCAATAGGGAAGGTATTGGTGGGTACCACAACGAAGGTGCTCGAACTAAGAATAATTAAAAAAAAACTGATTAGGACGATTTTTAAAATCGTAGAACGTTATTTCCGAAGTATAGCATGTAATAAGTTGAAGTGATATCGTGAAAAAAAAAAACGGTTTTAAAGAATCGGAGAGAAAAGGTTTGTTTCTATCTCTTTTAAGCAGGGCCGTCGACAGGTTTCATGGGCCCCTATGCAACTTTTTGTGGGCCCCCCCTCCCCCAAACCTTTACTTAAACTTCCTACAATTATTTTCACATAAATAGCGTAAATTTTGTCAAAGGACGTAATTTTATCTGTTTAACTGAAAGTTTTTGTAATAAAAGAAAAAAAGAAAAGATTTGCGATACTTTTTTTTTTTAAAGGAGTTCTCAACTTTTAGGGCCGCAGCTGCAACCAAAGATTCGGTAGCTGGTCGTAGCATAATATATACTCACCTTAATTTTTAGGAGTGCAGGCGGAGCATTTGCTCCCCCCCCCCCGCACTCCTCTCCCTAGATTTTTCGTAAGAGAAAAATTTGCGCTCTTACTTTTCCGATGAATTGTAAATACAATTCATTCAGCATTTTTAAAAGCTTTTGTGTGTCTTTTTCGCTGATAAGTGATAACATGACCTAATTGCGGGATGGGTATTAGGAATGTTGCAATGACCTCTTTTTAATTGGGGTGTAGAGTAGACTAGTCCCGATTTCAGGGGGTCCGGGGGATTGTCCCCCGGGAGAAATTTTGAAAAATTGATACAAAATTCGGCATTTTGAAGCCTTATATGAAGTAATAAGACGGAAAAATATGACAAAAAAGAGGAAAACAAAGACCCTTGAAAAGTTATACATTCGGTAAAAATTAAAATGGTTTGAGGTTCAACAAATCGTTGACATTAATCGACTAGGAATAAGAGCAAGAGAGAAGAGGGAACGGAAAAAAAATACTACATCTGAAAAATTGCTGAAATGTGACATATTTAACGAAATTATTTTTGGAGTAAAACTAACAATTTTGTGTAATCTAATGGTTAAGAATACTTCCTTTGACCCTAGAGATTGAACTCGAAATCCAATATGGGAGAACTTTTTCCAAAAAAAAAAAAAAAGAGTGAAAAGGTAAAGGAGAAAAAATAGTCATGCAAAACACGCTCATTAAAATTATAAAAACACAGTTAAAGCAAAAAATAGTAAACAACAATATAAATTAAAATTGTATTTATAATTTTTACATTATTATTTTTATATAATTATTGTTACACTATTATTATTTTTGCATAAATAGGGTTTTCACGTAAATAGAGTAAATACTGTCAAAAAAAAAAAGAAACCAACATTTTCAACTTAAAAGTTTCCTAAATAAAAAATATAAAAAGAAAGAAAAGAAAAGAAAACATTTGCGATACTTTTTTTTAAGGAGTTTCCAACTTTAGAACCGCAGCTGCAACCAAAGATTTGACGGAGCCTTTGCTTCTTCCCCACCCCTCCTCCCTAGATTTTTCGGAAAAAAGTCGCTCTTACTTTTCCGATGAATTGTAAACACAATTCATTCAACTTTTTTTTCTCCATTACCAGTTGATACCAGGGCGGACTTAGACTTAAAGGTGCTCTAAACTGTTACAGACCCCTTTGCATTCCCGAAAACTTAAGTAGCAAACCTACTTTTTTTTTTTTACTTTGTGTCTTTTTCGCTGATAACAGCCCCCTGTGTTGTTTCCTTGTGTTTATAATGCTGTTTTTTTTTTTTTTTTTTTTACGTAATAACGGGATGGGTAACAGAAGAGAGAAGACTGATGCAATGACCTCTTTTAAGTGTGATTCAGAGTGGACTATTCCCAAATTCAGGGGTCCGGGAGATTGTGCCCCGGGAGAAATTTCGAAATGAATACAAAATTCTGCATTTTGAGACCTTATATGAAGTAATTAAGACGGAAAAATATGAGAAAAAGGAATCAAAAACCCTCGAAAAGTTATACATTCGATCAAAATAATAATGGTTTGCGGTTCAACAAATCGTTGACATTAATCGACTATTGATAAGAGCAAGTGAATAGCCGGAAGGGAGAAAAAATATATCTGAAAAATTCCTGAAATGTGGCATATTTGACAAAGTTATTTTTAGAATAAAACTAACAATTTCATGTGATCTAACAGTTGGGAATACTTCCTTTGATCCTAGGGACAGAACTCGTTGTCCAAATTATGGGAAGAAATAGATCACTCTTTTCAAAGATAAAAAAAGGTCAGACTATCTGAAAAATTCCTGAAAATTGGCATATTTCACAAAGTTATTCTTATTTTTAGAGTAAAACTACCACTTTCATCCAGGGGAGGCAAATAAGGGGAGCAAGCCCCCAAATATTTCTTGCAGAATGTTAAAAAACGGGTAAATTCGATTTTTGTATAACACAAATCAATCATCACGTGCAAAAGGAACTAAAAAAGATTGCCAATTTTCGACAAAAATTGATAAAACTCATCCCTTAACATATTCTCAACATGATTTCTAATAAGAGAGTAATATGAAAAATAATGCTCTGAAACAAGTACAACGGGACAAGAAAGGATTTTTAACTTTAGCTGTTTGGGAAATAGCACAAGACGCTGGAAAGCGATGGGAAAAAAAATCTTCTTGACTCCAAACGGAACGTCCTTGCGGCGTAGCAAGAACAAAATTAAGACTGGGCGAATAAATTTTGCGAGGCCCCGAGCCCCTCTCCTCCTTTTGAGATTGATTCCAGTTCAAGTTATTCAACTATTCTGAGCAAAAAAAAAAAAAAAAACAAAAAAAAATGATAAAAAAAGAAAACCTTCTCGTATTTGTTGTCAATTACAAAAATAAAAAAAATATACATTAAAAAAGATTTGAGATAAAAACATACAATGTGAAATAATTACATACATTTTGAGGCAGTTTAAACAACTTTGAAATGCTTGCACAATATTTTGATGAGCTGTAGGGTTCGCATTCTCCCTAAAAGTCCTAAAAAAATTTGCATCTCTTAAAAATGTACTAAAAATTTTTTGTGTTCCTAAAAAAATTGAAAAGTTTTCAGGAGTTCTTTAGGAGAATTTAAAAGACCCTTCTTAAAGTGTTTTTTCTTTTTTTTTTTTTTTTGCAAAAACTAACTTTTTAAAGATATTTAATATGATAGACATTTTACAAAATATTTTGTTAAAAAATGCACTTTTTACACTACTTTTCATCTTGAGACAAACTTAAAATTCTTCCTCTTAAGAAAGAACTATTTAATCTTTAAAATAACTGCTCTACCACTCCATTAAATACAATTTTATCTGCCAGTGAAATTTCAACGATTTTTAGCTATTTCTTATCCGCCTATTAGTCCAGTCAAATTAGACATTAAAATCGCAAATCGCGATGTGGTTCTGAATTTTTAATATATTGTTTGGGTCCCTTAGGGTAGTGTAGGGGAAGGTGGGATACCTCGGACCTATTTTCACTTTTCGATTTTTAATTTCATAATTATTTGGCAAATCTAAATACAAACACCTTTAGTTAAAACTTTATGATTTTTTACACAACATATAATTATCTCAAAATTTTATTTAAATATTTTCAAGTACTTTTTTTTGAAGAAACAGAAGAATGCAATTAGGACCAAGGTACACCACCGGTGGTGTACCTTGGATCTTGGGCTGGTGTACCTTGGACCAATGATTAACAGGTAAAGATAACATGATTTTCTGTAAGAAAATCACTATTTATCAATCAGTAAACCACGCATAAATTTAGAAATACATTTTTGATTTATTTCTAAGATAAATAAAAATTTAGATCCTATCTTATTACGATTCACTTTTTTAATAGAATGACAAATGCTCTAGCTTCTGAAAACCATGCTAAAGATTATTTTTTTTAAGCTACACTGTTTTTTTAAACCAAGATTGTAATTGGATAAATCAATTCCAAATAATCACTCCTCGAGCTGCCTTTCAGATTCACCAGATAGTATTGGGTGTGATAGCTTGAATACGATATCTGTTTTATCAACTTCATAAATGGTAGGATCTTCTTTAGTGAACTTCTCACAGTTTGGATCTTGTTTTTGATATTTATCATATCCACTTCATATTCATCATGAGCAATAGAAATATCTTTGCAAGAAAATATTTGATAGTTTTCTTGCCAGTGAATTTCACAAAAACACCAAACTGAATATTGAGGTTATCTGGATCTTTTAGCTCATTAAAATCTTCCTCTGAAATATCGGATTCCCCATATAAATCTTCAATATTCTCCAGTTCATACTCTGAGGAATAATGAAGTTTTCTCTTAGCTGGCTTGGTAGGGGGTTTTACTGTCTCAGTTTGCTTTACTTTTTTCTTTGCTCTTTTAACCTTTTCTATTTCAAGACGCTCTTTTTCGGATGTATCGGTCAAAATACAAGACTTTCTTTTAGGTCTTCCCCTACGGAATTGTTATCTCAGAAGTGCCTTTGGATATGGCCTTATTTCTTCAAGAGTGACAATGCTTGGCAAATAAGTACTAGTTTTAGATGTTGACACACCAGTAAAATCATTTTGTGTGTTATTTTCTTCTTGCTTTTGCATTGAGCGATCCGAGTGACATTTGATGAGAGGAAATCAAAATCTTGAAAAATATTTTCATTCAGTGGATGGAAGATATCCGAGGACTGCAGTCTTCGAATGGAAACACAGAGTTGGTGGTGTATTGCACATATAAATGTAGTTAAGAGTTTGTTATTTACCTAAAACATAAATATGCAGTTGCAAAAACTGCACATTAAATTTAAAATTTAGGTTAAATTTTTTTTTAATTTTGGAAGGATGCATTTCACTTAAATTTTAAAATTCATTCTAACAAACTGGAGAACATGAAATTTTAGGAGTTGTAATAGTTATGCAGAAGTGTGTACCTTGGACCGGCCCAAGGTACACCACTTGTATTGGGTTCGAGGTACACCACTTGGTTATAAAAAACAAAGTAGCTGACTATTATGTTACAGTTAGGATTAACTTTGTTTCAAGCACATGGTGTTATAGCTAGAACATGACTGTATAATGCATGACCCTCATTTCAGAATAAACAACCTATGTTTCAGAAAAAAAAATACTTAAAAGTATCTGGAAAAATTTACTTTTGAATGGTGGATTTCTTTTTTCAACAATACTTCAATCAGATGAGCTGTCGAAAAAACAGAAAGGCATGCCCTGAGACCTTTAGTGGCAAATACATAAACTACACATATTGCTATTCAACTATTTTAATAAGCAAAGCTATAATCAGCCTAGGTCCAAGGTACACATATGTCCGAGGTACACCACTTTCCCCTAAATCTAAGTTTGCACCTTTCGGAGATATCGTACTTCAACAATTTGTCATTTTTTGCGAAAAATGAAAAAAATATGCTTCGATCATATTTTGAACCAAATATCGACATAAATTCTTATTCTACAAGACAAAAGATAGACATTTAATTACAGTACATCTAATCAGCTTTCATTTAAGCCTAAAGAGAAGTCTGTAGGTTCAATATTTCATTTACAATTGTGAAAAAACAAATATTCGGAAATTGAAATTTTTTTTGAGAAATGAGAAAAATTGTTTTCTAATAAGAATAGGAGAGCACTGGACAACAGAAAAATGCATAGAGTTGTATAAAAAGGATAACACTGTATTAAAATATTATTTTCATAATTTAAAAAAACCTTACAGGTTAATTTAGCTCAATGTTTTTCTTTTTTTTTCTTTTGTGGGTCTTTATTAGCTGTGGTCTTATTGCGAAGCTGCAGAAAAGAAAGTTGTCTTTGTTCTGTCTCAAGATGTTCGTTTAAATTCGGACAGAGTTGTTACAACTTCCTTGCCATTCCAGTTCTCGAAGATGAAGAAAATACACAAACATCTTGAGACAGAACAAAGACCACCTTCTTTTCCTGCAGCTTCGCGATAAGACCACAGCTAATAAAGACCCACAAAAGAAAAAAAAGAGAAAACATTGAGCTAAATTAACCTGTAAGGTTTTTTTTTTTAATTATGAAAATAATATTTTAATGCAGTGTTAAACTTTTTATACAACTCTATGCATTTTTCTGTTGTCCAGTGCTCTCCTATTCTTATTAGAAAACAATTTTTCTCATTTCTCAAAAAAATTTTCAATTTCCGAAAATTTGTTTTTTTTTCTCAATTATAAATGAAATATTGAACCTACAGACTACTGTTTGGGCTTGAATGAAAGCTGATTAAATGTACTGTAATTAAATGTCTATCTTTTGTCTTGTAGAATAAGAATTTATGTCGATATTTGGTTCAAAATATGATCGAAGCATATTTTTTTCATTTTTCGCAAAAAATGACAAATTGTTGAAGTACGATATCTCCTAAACTATTGGTCCTACAGAGCCTGACTTGAGCTTAAAATGTTACAAATTTAGTGTTCTTCAAAATGGGTGCTTACTGTATCATGTAATCATGTGTGTTTACATGTGTTACATGTAATCAAAAGTTGCATAGTTTAGAAGTTATAAAGAAAAAACTGAAAAATGTCTGAAAATTTCACCGTTTTTCGCGAGTTTCGCAGCGAGCACATTTTTTAGAAAGGTGCAAACTTAGATTTACACTACCCTAAGGGACCCAAACAGTATATTAAAAATTCAGAACTACATCGTGATTTGCGACTTTAGCTCTTTTTTTTTTTGAACAGGACTATATCTCGATTGTTTGCGAATTTCGAAATCCTTTTACATCCGCTTCTGTAAAACTCACCCATTTTAATTTTATATTCAAATTCACTGCTTGGCCATCTATAATTTTATTCTTACCATTCGTTTAACCCATTAATGCCTAGCGTCCCTTTTTAGGGACAGTCCAAAAAGTGTCTGAATTTTCCAAAAATGAGCATTTCAAAAAAATAATAGTTTTAAATTAGAGCTTTGGTATTATTTCAATTCATTATTAACAGATTGCAGCACATAACTGTTGGAATCTTTGGATCCAAACGGTCCAAATATCTCTTCCAAATATCTTTGGAAAAAAAATGTCAGGCATTAATGGGTTAAACCTTGTTTAATTTTTTTTTTTTTTTGTGTGTAGATTACTTCTAGGCTGATCATTTAATGTCAATCAATTCAAAAATGTCAATCCTGTTGCATCTGAATCATTTCAAACCACGAGCATTCTTTAAAAATATAGCATTAGTTTTTAGACTTCATTTTTGGTTTATGAAAATTTTGAAAAATTAAATAAAATTGAAATAATGATATGGATGTGAGGGATAGCATTTGAACTCAAAATCAGGGAATACAACAGATATACTAAATTTAGGCAACTGTTTAAAAAAAGATGTGAATTGTACTAAGTCAAAAATTCCATTTCTTTATTTTCATTTCCTATTCAAAGTTTGGGTTATTATGTTAGTTATACTTATTAATTATTTATTGTAAGTTTATGAGTTTGAATGTATAAAATGGTAAGGCTCGACCGATGGCATTTTTTGGCCGATGGGCCGATGCCGATTGTTGGCCGATTGTTCAAAGTTGGCCGATGGCCGATTTTTTTACTCTTCCATCGGCCGATGGCCGATGGTTAAAAAAAATCAAATGATTAGAAAAATAAATGTTTTATAAGAGATTTGGTGGGTCATATATTCATTTCATTCTACTTCTTTTTCAGTCATTCAGATTTTGGGCTTAAATTTCTATTTTGCTACCACTCGACAAAAATTATATGAGAGAGAGAGAGACGCAGTAAGTTGAGAACTCATTCGTACCATTGGTACTAGGTGTAGTCATGCAGATACTTGCTTAGCTGCAATCAGATGTTCCAAATGTGCTTTTAACTTTTTCTTTCTCTTTTTTTGACTAATCAATTTTAATTTCAATGCAGACTAATATCATAAATTGGTGACAACTGAGTGATGTAATCGCAAAGTGTTTTATAACTAACAAAGAAAGATACAACAAAGATGGAGACAAAAATAAGATGCTGAATTCGGTATCGGCTGGGCGGTATTTGACAAAATTCCTATTAAAATTGTCGATATTTGTAACATGAATCTCTGTAAAGCAATTCCGCATCGGTTCGCAATATACTCTTTTATTCGTGAATTAAGTTCCACCTACATATACAAAAACGTTTGAGATAAAAATTTGAAACGGACACTGTGTTTAGTAATAGGCAACTGCTCTATTGTTTAGCATAAACATAAAAAAAAAGACTTCAGCAATAATATGTGGATTTAGATACAACAAACTTGGTAAAAGAACTTCCCATTATGTTGTTTAATCATTAAAAAAAAAGTGAACCAGTCAACAAATTACACTGTGTGAGTGGAAAAATTCTTTAAGATATTTTTAAACCATAAAGTTAAACAAAACAAGAAGTTCTATCAAGAACTAAACGAGCCTTCTTTTCCGTATATCGACATCGGTATTCTGGTATCTGATCAATATTCTTTTAATTATCTGAGACGACAAATTATGTCAAACGTACCTTTTTAGCAAATAAAGCCGATTTCTAAAAACCAAATGATGAACTAGGCACTTAAAAAGTAAACAAAAGAAAAATTAAATAAATAAATAAAGTTGTTGCATCTTTTGAACATTGCAGCTTTCATAGTTCTTCCGTAGAAAAATTAATTAATTGTTTTGAAAAAAAAGAATGAAAAATAGGAAGCAAATCAAAAAATTAAAACACATTTTTCAAACAAAAAAAAAAAAACTCGTTCCCAAAAAAAATGTCTCGAATTCCATTTTTAATCCGTCGCCAGTAATTGAAAATCAAATAATTGATTAAATAAATAATAAAATGTTCTCTTAAATGAGTAATTTTTGTTAGACCAAAAATCGTCTGCCAAAAAAATAAATAATAATAATAATAATAAATAAAACAAATGAATAAACAAAGAAAAAAATCGCGTGCACGGTTATTTCTTTTGAGAGTAGGAGTCAGTCATTTTTTCCCAGCCTGCATTTCTGCAATGTTTGCTCTTTGCTGAGTCAGAGTTAGAGTCGAGGATTCAGAGTTGGGGTTGAAAAGTCGGAGTCATAAATCGCAGTCGACAGGTAGAGTCAGAGTCAAAAGCACACACATTCTAATAGTAGGACTCGGTCTTTTTTTCCGAGCCTGTATTTCTACCATAGTGGCGGAGTTGGAGTCGAAGATTCGGTGTTGGAGTCGGTTTTAAAAAATTAGTTTCGTCAGTCGAAGTCGAAAGCTCTAAAATTATAATGGTAGGAATGGGTCATTTTCTTCTGAGCCTGCATTTCTGCCATGCTTGCGGAGTCGGAGTCAAGGAGTCGGAAGCAGAGTCCTCATTGCAGCTTATTCAGAAAAGTACTTTACATACATTATTTATCAAAACCATTTTCTAACAAAGTTAGTTTGAAGGAAATCCGCCTTTAGGTTCAGAATCAACATTCAACTTAAATTTCCCAGTAGGTGCAATGTTAAGTCTTTTTCTGAACGGTTCAATATTGAAAGAAAAATGGTTCAAATCAAAAAGCGAAATATGGGAATGAGGTGTCCTCACCGAGATCTTTCGAACAAAAAAAAAGTTTATTCAATTCGGACTGTTCCCTTAAAAGTTATTAGGTGGGGAAAGGTTGTTTGAACGGTTCAATGTTGAACAAAAAATTGTTCAAACTGAAAATTTAAATACGGTAATGAAGTATCCTTGCCGAGATCATTCGAACAAAAAGAAGTTTGTTCAAATCGGACTGTTCACTCAAAAGTTATTAGGGGTGATAGCTTGTTTGAACGGTTCAATGTTTAACGAAAAATTGCTTAAATCAGAAATTTAAATACGGGAATGGAGTATCCTTGATAAGATCTTCCAAACAAAAAAAGTTTGTTCAAATTGGAATGTTCACTAAAAAGTTAGTGTCGCGGGACAGGTTGGTTGAACGGTTCAAAGTTGCACCAAAAATTGTTCAAATGAAAAATCAAGTATGGGAATGAGCTGTACTCGCCGAGTTCTTTCCAATAACAAATAAAAAGTTTGTTCAAATCGGAATCTTCATTCAAAAGTTATTAGGGGGGAGGGGGGCAATCAGACCGACACACAAATTCCCCATCTCAAAATCCTACTTTCCAAATTTTAATTTTTCGATTTTTTTTAAATGTTTTTATTTCTGTTTGACTTTTTTTTGGACCTGGTGATGATTTTGTGATACATCAAACCACTTTTAATGCTTTTTTCGTTTTTTTTTCTTTTTAACGGGAAAGTAGGCTAAAAAGGCAACAGATAAATCACAATACTAAGTCATAGCTTGAATTTCGCTATACTTAAAATGTATGAACAGAAATGTTTGCATGTTCGTTAAAAGCTGCGACACTTACATAACTTATTTTATTGAAAAATAAATAACCATGAAATAAAAAAGTCAGCTTGCACTTTTTTTTTTGCTACTTTTGCTCCTAGTTTGATTTTTTATTTTGCTGAATCTTGCATCAAAATGGCATTTTTTTTTCTTCAGTCGAGCTAAAATTATAATTTTCCTACTTCAGCCTACTCCAATACGGTGTTTTTTTCCTCCAGTATGCTCCAAAATAATTATTTTTCCTCTCCAAAACAGAATTTTAGCTGCTCCGAAATTGTATCCATCGAATCCCACCCCTGATATAGTTTAAATTAAATAGACTTGAGTAATGACAAAATGATAGTAAGTTGTAGAAGCCGTCGACATATTTGCAATTGTAATATTTTAATGAAAATAGCTCATAGATTATCATAGAACAGTGGAGAAAAATGCGTAGGCAGGCGAACTATGCTTCTAATAGAAAGATACAGTAAAAGAGCTTGGGGGGGGGGGGGTTAAAAATTGCATTGAAAAGGCACGCTAGCATTTAAAAGTGCAAAGGTAAAATGATATGAGTTCAAGCGAGATATAGTAAATAATACACAAATTATCTGTATCGTAGTGCAAGATGGCAATGGCACATATTCAATATTATAATTCTGCATTAAACTAATAGGTAAAATCTGAAACAGCATAATTCTCTCTAAAGCGGACACCTCCCAATAAAGGGCAAAACTTCCGGTTCCGTTATTCGGAGGTTTTAATGTAATTCTTAAAATTCACATCAAACCGATTACTCGGAAAGTGTCTGTGTTGTGAAAATTTCGGTATCTGCCCGATTCGGAAAATTCCAAAACCCAGAACTGTGTTAGTCCCGTTTGCTGCCCGATTTCAAGCCACATGCTGAACATACTTTTAATTGTGAAGTAAAAAATAGAGAAAATAGAATTCCCTCTTAAGAAAACTTTTTAAAAAAAATTTAAAAAACATCGGCCTTGCATCGGCATTTAGATGTTTTTGAGGCCGATGGGCCGATGTTTTTTCCATTTTAGCATCGGCGGCCGATGCCGATGGCCGATGGAAAAAATTTCAACCATCGGCGCCGATGCATCGGCCTGGCCGATGCATCGGTCGAGCCTTATAAAATGGTAGCTTCAACTTAATTTGATATTCAGAAATGTTTACTACTTAAAATATCACAATACTCTTTGGGGGGGGGGGGGGCAGATTTGAAAGGCTTTTGACAAAAATAGATTACACTGCTGGTTTCAGATCAAAAGGTTGTTGTGAATGTGAAAAACTTTACGCATAGGAAACTATTCTGGCAATTAAAAAACTGTCAAAAAATGTTCACAAGCATTCAGGGCGATTAGTCAAGAATTTAAGCTCTCGTAGACCAGGCCCCTAGAACCTTTTTTTTAATCGGGCCTCGAGTGTCAAAAAAATGCTTCTTTTAGTTACACTTAGTAATTTCTGAAACTAATATATCTGTGTGTTCGATTTTAAACTGTTTTGGGGCCCTATGCCTCTGTGGCATCGCCTTCACACACAAAAAAAAGAGAGACACTTTGTTGCCCTGGTCGGGTTAGGGGGGCCCAGATTTTCTTTAATTGAATGCAGATTGTTAGAAAATAGGCCCTATTTTGTTCTTGGAGCAATTTCCTAAAATGCTAGAACGTTTTAATATTATTTAAACCTACTTTTATGCTTTCCTGCAATGTCCCATTTTATTGATCCGGCGAGCGGAATATCCCCCATTATATTCCAATTGTAATTTATGTGTGTATTTGACCGTCAACACCTACGAAGTGACATGACGTACGAGCTAAAGTGTTGAGTAACTTTTTGGCTGAATTTAAATGAAAACAATACCGAATGTATTTCAACAGTTAAAGCTCAAGTGTTGAGTTGTTTTTTTTTCGGATTGGTATTTGTCAAACTTAGCTATGCTAATGAGGTGTACGTCATGGTCGCTACGTGGGGTTGACTGTAACCATAAATACGTGTTCCATGCATTTCATGTGGCTTCTTATTTTTTTACTGTCACTGCAGTTAGACGGTTGATGCTGTGATTGCATCGGGGAGTTTGATATGCTCCGTATTTGATTTAGTTTTCCACTCAGAGGAAGTGGATAGAAGTTGAATCATGTAAAAAGTTTTTTCGTTCACCCTGCCATAAGGGGCAGGGGGTGTTCCTGGAGTTCAATCCTGTTTTTTTAAAGTTTTAAAACCATGTGCTTCGGTTGAAGCTTGGTGATGTTCATCCATTTTGATGCGAGGCTTAGGCCTACTACGACGTGATCCTGAGGCGTACTTGCGCGGCCATGAGGCGGCCGGATCCTGTGTCGTCTGACTGAGGCTCGGCCATGCGGCGGCCTGATGTTCTTCCGAAGGGTTCTTCAAGAACTGATGGAGCCTATTTTTCTTGGATGGATTGCTTGTGGTGACCCTGCTGTGTTCACTTCGTCCACTAAAATCGTCGACGAGTGTTTATGATTCTGCAGGAGGGAACCATTGTTTTGATGCCTTTTTTCGGTGAATGATTTTCCCCGTGGTATGAACTTTCAAATTATTTTACCGGGACACTATCTTCTTCATGGCATCTTTTTTCAAGGGTGAACTTATGTCAGTGAACTCTCTTTTTGGAACCAGAACGATGTTTTTGTATTTTGAATGTATTTGAGGGGTTTTTTATTGTCAAAATTATTTTGGGTGTGTCAAACTACTTAATATTTTATATTTACCGTATACATTTGGTTGAATAAATTGTTATTTATTTTTAAAAATGAATTTCATGTATTCTTTTCTCCCGAGCAGAACCATTCCACATTTTATGTTGGTCGGAGGTGGTGGCCCGGTCTTGGTTTATTTTTACCGATTCCGGGTCGTCGCCGTTCCAGCCGGCCAACACAGATAAAGATTCAGCCAAAACTGTTGACAGTGAATAAGATAGCGCGCCGAAAGTTGGAAAAAACTTGGATCGGTCAGAAGTTCAAAGCAAGGCCCTTTCGTTTTTTTTTTTTTTTTTTTTTCATTTTTGACGAGAAAAAAAGTGTTTTCAACTGTATGATTCGTGAATACTTTGTAAAATTTTGTCTCGGAACTAAGTTCGAATGGAGAAAAATTTGGGACAAAGTGGAGATGCGAGGCTCCAGGAGGCGCGAGGCCCTGGGCGGTCGCCCGATTCGCCCACCCCTTGCTACGCCTCTGACTCCAAACATCGTAGATTAAAACTTAACCTAAAGTAAACACTAATTTCTAATCACGGCGTTTTATATGATAACTAATTACAAAATAATTTTAAAGTTTGATCATAAAAATTAAAATTGTTCAAATAACTCCAACTTTTCTTCATATTAAATCCAGTTTAAGAAAACTTTATTTTCCTAACATGTATTTTTTCTATGCTGAGGTGCTTCATATTTAATAAACTCAAACCAACCCCCTCAAACAAATATTGAAATGCCGCCCCTGCTTTCATCTTATCTGACGGTTAGGAATACTTCTTTTAACTCGACTGACAGCACTCGTTGTCCATAATATGGGAAGAAATAGATCACTTTTTCTAAAAAATAAGTCTAAATAGGCAAAGGGAAGAAAAAGTTATGCAAAACAAACGCATTGAAAGAAACAATTAAAGCAAAAAATAGTAAACAGCGATATAAATTAAAATTGTTGCTAAAAAACTGAGAAGGGGCCATACCAACCTCTCTCTCTTTCTTGCCCGAAAAATACAAGTGGTATTAATTTCAATTTATATTATTATTTTTTGTTAACAAAATATAGTATTGAAATACAAGCACACAAACATAAAACTTACCGGAAAGATATGTTTGTAAACTCAGCTGAAGGATTTTGTATAAACAAGAAGATAACTAAATGTTCCTGGTGATAGTAAATGTTACTGGTTATAGCGGAACCTCCGTGACTTGCGCGCTTCTTCCCACGCGCGATTTTTCCCGAGGGCCCTGGTTATGGTAATCAGTGAAAAATAATCTCAGAAAATGAACTCGAGGACATCTGGATCAAAAGTGTCCGTCTAATTCCACGACAATTGGCCAGTTATCATACGTTTTGCTTCTTTTTTAAAAGGTATGGGAAAATAAGAAGTCTTTTGTTGTTCAGTTGAACTGGACATCTGTAATAAATGACTGCAATAAAAAGCTTGTTTACGGAAATCTGGTAGCGAAAATCTTACAACAGCATGGCAAATTTGCAAAGCCGCCCGACAGGACCCAGCTTGAGTTCCCTGAGTTCATTCAGGACTGGCGACTAGATCAAAGGTAATCAAATGACAGACCAGCAGGGATAGTCCCTGTGGGATTAGTATTCCTGGAACTCTAACAGTGGCTCTGTGAATAACCTCCCAGAAAGTTCTCGGAAGTAAGTCTTTTAAAGGGACAATAGCGGTTTCTTGCCGTCAGATAAAGAAGGCCGAATCTTACTTGAGCAAAGAGAGGAGAAATAGCTTGTGATGGTTTTATCAGTAGCGAAGCAAAAATATATTAGAAAGAGCTGAAATTGGTGAATTTTTAAAATAAAATATCTTATTTAACTTTTTAAGGCATGAAAAATAATGAAAATTTTGAAAACACAGTTAAATGATTGTTTTTTAGCGCAGGAAAAAAAATGCGGTGATATTCGGAACGATAATGCTAAATTTGGCGCCCCTTTAGCGTGGCAAAAGAAAAATAAGTTTTAGTTACAATCTCCCACAGAAATATCCTAGCTTCTTAAATGAATATTATACATAAATGTTTGTTTCTTAACTTCGGAAAAACAAAATCTGTCATGATACTCAGAACGATAAGGCTGAATTGAGCAGCCTTTAGCTAGGCGCCCACATGCGGTGTAAGTGTTGCGCGCGAGTTTACGACGAGACTTTGCGGGGGAGAGGGGGGCATATCAAATGTGACAATTGCTAGGGGCCCTGAAAGGAATGTTCTACAAATGCTTACTGTAAGAGCAATGGACAAAGGGGCTCCATAATCTCCAAATCCACCACTGTAATGGCTTCAAAAGAACAGAAAAGGGAAGCATATTTTGCATTTATAACAACTTTTATTTATCATCTCAATATCCATTTTCGTGGGCATTTTCAACATTTAAAACTATCTTCAGATACATCCATGGGCATTCCGACAGTAGATTGTAGTTATACTTTTTGAAAAAAAAAGTTGCAGCTATAGTTGACTACATTTTTAGTGAAGTAATTAAAGTTAACTACAAAAAAAATTCTGACCACTGCTTGAGAAATGAATCAAAATTTTTAAAATTTCAAATGTCTGTCTAAACATTAATAAGTTGTTAGAGGATGGAGTGTTGTAGGGGCGAGGGCCTATTACAATATCTGGTCCTGGGGTTCACGGATTGATGTGGGGGCCCTGATATTAAGTAAACTCCCCTCCCCCAAGAAAGAACGGATAAATCAGTCACATACTTATAATAGAGAATAGAAATCAATGAAACACTACGTTTACGAGTCAATTTCATTGTGATGGAAACCCTGGATTAGGGGAACCTAAAAGTAATGTTGCACCGGGGCCCCACCTTGCTTTATTCAAGTACTGGATGCTACAAATGTGAAATCAGCAAGACTGATGTGATGCATCCTGGGGGAAAATTTAATAAAGCTAATCAATAGAAAAAGAAAGAATAGTTAAAGAAATCAAAATCTGCAAAAAAAAAAAGCCATAATTTTCTCCCCTTTCTTTCTCAGTTGGGGGCCCTTGGCAATCCCCCGCAAACGGCCCTGGATAGTCCAGGCCTGCTAGGTCACACACACCAAGGTCGAAACTTTCCAAGCCCAGTTCCAAAAAAAGTCGAAAAGCCAGGGAAAAGAGGGGTTTCGTTCCTTTAAAAAAAAAAGAATCTCTAATAGATGTGAGATGTGCTGAAAGTAGGATCTGAGAAAAGGGACTAATGAAATTTCTCATTTTTAATGTGGAGCGTTAAACATTTGTAAGTAATTTTAGACCCTCAATGGCTAACCCAAAAAAAAAAAAAAAACGGAAATTTTTAGTTTGATATTAATTCTTCAGGCCCGCTTCGCGGGCCTCCTGACCTCTCACAGGCCCCTATGCAATGCATAGGCTTGCCCCCCCCCCCTCTCGACAGGCCTGCTTTTAAGTAGATAAAACTGGCCGATTTCAGATCAGCCTTTATTACAGACTCCAGACCCCATATAACTAAATTCTATCCTGCTAGATAAATTTAAGCTAACATCAGTAGGTCCAACCGAAATCTGCCAAAGCAAAGTTGCACATTTTGTACGGTTTGTCTTATAGCATGGGGGCGCAGTTTGCGCTGCTAGGGGTGTCTGTCAAATTTTCATTTTTTACTTTTTTAGTCTGTTTGAACTTGACCAGAAATTCATTTTTTTAATCGGTCAAAATGCCGCCCCCTGGCTGCTGCGCCCGTGGCAAGAGCCACTCCTGCCAACCCCTAGCTACGCCACTGCCAACACCAACTGACTTTTAAATCTTCATAGAAAGCTTTCATAAATTTAATTTTCTTGAATATGCACAATCAGACTCACAAATCGACCAAAAGATTTTGGGCGATCTACTGTAGAAAATTAATGTTCCACATAGATCACACCAGCTCCAGCTCCCGATTATGACACTTTGGAACTCGCAGCAAAGATAGAACGGAGACCCCGAACCAGCTTTGTTGCAGTTTGAGATAGGGGCATAGGAAAACTTTATGGTATAAGTGCGTTACTGAAAAAGGACTTAAGCCATAATCTGCCTTTATATGGAAGAAAGCCTTACCTCCAAGAAGAAAAATAAGTTGGGAAAAACTAGAAGACAAATTTTCAACCTTCATACATGCTATTATATTCTTTAAAAATTTTGAGCTTATAAGTAGAACACAGCTGGAACAAATTTTAAAATTTCTTTGACAACTAATATCTTTGAGCAAACAACAAAAAATCTTAATAAACGAATTGCAGCAAAATTTGGATTTAAGGCCTCTTAATTATGACGACAGTAGTAGCATAAGTATTGTTTGTGAATATCACTGCTCTTGCTTCTCTTTAACTAAATCAATATTAACAAAAAAATGAGCTTAATTAATAACTTAAAAATTCAGTAAGAAAGAGGGGTACCTAAAACCATGTAGTAGGAATTGAAAATTCGGATGCTCTTATAGTTTGAGGTGATCCGGGTAAGGGGTAAAGTTCCAATTATCCACACCATAATTAAACTATGAAAATGCGCGAGATATGGATTTCATGAACGCTGAAAAACGAGCTAAAAAAGTTAATTATTTTTATTTTAAAAAGCATTTCTAATAACAGGGCTCGATTAAGATATTTTGGGGTCATAGACCAAGCGCTTTTGGGGCTCTCTGTAGTCAACCTTAAAAGCACAAGCATTCACATGGAATCAGGAGGGCCGACTACAAGGTACTGCAGCGATCAATCACTCACTCAAAATATTTATTGTTGAAGCACAAAGCATCTCATAACCTTAAAGCACATGTGAGTAGAAGGAGAGGAAAAATATATACGAGGGAATCACAATCTTTCTTCTTTTTCTTAAATTATATACTAGAACTGAAACATTTTTGCTCATTCAGGGGCCTCTAAAAAACGGGGGCTTTAGGCCACTGCCTAGTTGGCCTATTGAGTACACAAGCCGTATAAATGCATTTTACTTTTTAAAAGTTTTATCAGGCAAAAGAGCTCTATATGCTCAAATAAATAAATTTGGGGCCTCTTTCAAAAGCATCAACAGGCCAACATGTGCCAAATCCCCCCATCTACGCTTGGCAGCTAGTCAGTTAACGATAAATCATTCTTAATAAAATTAATAACGTAAATGGACAAACTGTTAATGAATTCAAACAGGTCTGATGGGGAAAATAATCCCAAAAAATTTTTTTTCAATAAAAACGAAATTTGGAGCCTATGTCAACGCGGGGCCTGGGGCGGACCGCCCCCTCCGCCCCCGTCGGTACGCCACTGCATTAAAAACTTACCAAAAGGAATATACATAATGTTAGAAACAGTTTTAGTTGTAGACAGGAGAAAAAGTATTTTGAAAAACTGAATTTATATTTTTCATGCAGTCTCGAGAAAAGTGGTAAGTTCTTCCAGTTGTTGTTTTACGGGGCTCCACAACTGCTAGGACATGAGGGATAGGGATTGCACAAATATCCTCCCTCTCGGGCCAGAAAAAAGATGGTGAAGGTCCATGAGAATGCATAAAACTTACAGTGACATCTTTTTCTGCTTCATTCACCTCATTCACCATGCCAAAATACCACAAATTATCATACATACTTGCAATGAAGCATCCAGAAAATAATTGTTCTATTTTCACAATTGAAATTTGCTGTTTGTTGTACAAATTGAAAGTGAGAGCTGGTTTTTCATCAGTACTTATTCTTCTGGCTTCAATGTTTCCTAAATCATCTATTGGTTGAAAATTGTGGAACATTCTTGTTCCAGGAAGAGTTTCAACTAATTTAAATCGATTCTCTAAAGTCTGGCGAGTTAAATCAACTTTCTGTTTAGAAATCAATTGGAAGTGAATGCTTTTAAAGCTAGATTTGCAAAACTCAAAAAGCTCATTTGCTGTCAATATTTCTTTGCCTAGCTCTCGTTGATAACTATGTTTTCTCGCTCCACATTTAACAGTACCCCCTATTCCGTCACATTCTGTTTTTCCATGACTAGTTGCGTGGAATGACCACTGAGCTTGAAGTTGGAACTCTTTTTCGTGCATGCACAAATTCACGAAGTTGAACTTATTTTTATACTGCCCAGCACATCCATCACTGAAGTAGTGAACATTTGTGATTTGGGGATATTTCGCTTTAATAAATATTGTTACTATTTCTTGAATTTTATGGACCATAGCTACATCATGTTTTAGATCATCTGATATTGTGCAAAGTGAAGAAGTAATTTTTTCATTGCTTGGATTGTTATAATGGATCATGACAGGATGAATGGTACAAGACTGTGAGGTCCAGTGGTAACCTTGAGCTTCGTCTTGTATTGTGAAACCATAATTTTCACTAAAATCCATTGATATTACAGCAGTATTTAATGAAACTTCTTCTTTCAAATTAAAAAAAAAATGAAGCTTGTGATTTGGCTATGAATGCATGTGGAATTAATTTGTTCAATTTTGTAACTAATAAATCAGTAAATTCAGTAACTGAGCTTGAACATCTTATCATTTCAGTACGATCCGTCGAAACCCACTGACTATACTCAATAAGGTCTTCATTTTCATAATTTTCGAATTTTGATTCTAAAAACTGGATTAGGTTGCTTTTTGGCGGGCACTCATCACAATGTCGAAGCATGCATTTCCTTTTTGTGTCCTGGCAAACAATAAAGGACATAAGTTTTTTATAATCTTCTGCAATTAATGCCCCCTTAATTAGTAAAATTACATTTTGGTGAATTGTGCAGACGCACACTAAGTGTGTGCCACTAGCACCAGCCAAAACACACCACTTTGGTCTTAAAGAACAAAACTTTGATAAACCTATCTTCATATTTGGGTACTTTAACTTAAATTTTAAATACAGCTCCCTGAGGTTACACAAAATTAAACGCTTTCTTTCGTAAACGTTTTTTCTTATGCTTACAACATCTTTCATTCCCGGCAGAATTCTAGAATGTTCGTCACTCTGGTAAAACTGTTCTACTAACTCTATAGTTTCAGGACTTAACATTTTCCCATGTCTTGGCTCTGGTTCTGCTAAAAACCCCTTATCTTTAAATAGTTTTTGTGCTTTGCAAACTGAGTAATCAGAAGCATTGAATGTTTCTATTATTTTTCTTTTTGACCACATCAGTGCAGCTGGAATTGTCAGCATTTGAATTTGTTTATTTTTTGGAGCATCACTTAACTCACCCTTAATAATGTTAATTAGTTTGTCCAGATCTTTCAATTTTTGCGTAGCATCTTTTTCTTCTGGCAAATTAACTTCAAGAACATTTTCAATTTTTTCTTTTACAGTTTCGTGCACTCTCTGTAGCTTTTTTTTTGCCGTAGGATGATTTGCTATCTTCACCAAATGCATGTAATTTTATTGGGGAGCATCCAATATCGTGCAAAGAAGAATTCAGTTCCTCAATTGCTCTTTTTTTGTACATTTTTTAATTCATTAGGATTCAATCCTTCATCTTCTTCTTCGGTGGAATTTCTGCTTTCACTGTTTTCCTCAATATCAACATTCAGTTGAGAAAACTTGTTCCTGCAGTTTGCATAAAGTTTCTGTCCTAGTTTCACTTGATAACCCTTTGCTGAAATTAATCTACTTTGCTTTAAAGATACAACACGAAGTCCTTTCTGAATGGAACTCTTGTGTAATCGAAAAGGATCACAACAATACTTTTGTAAAAATTCATACTTTTGCAAATATACACATTGATGATGAAGACAAATAGTTTTTAACTCGTTGCTTGTATCTATTCTTAATTTCAATAGAGTTAACTCAGTTTCAGAGAGATTAGTAATACTCTTTGTGTCCTTTTTCTTGACAAAACTAAACAAATGACAATCACTCTGAGTAACTTCTCCAACACTGCACTTCTCCATTTTTTTTAATAACAATATTAGAACAAAAAATATTCACATATATAATAACAACTAAAGCATACACTAATAGGAAATCAGAATCAGAACATGAATTCGAAACTCAATCATATGTGTTACTCCAGCAACAGTTGACTGAATGACTGCATTCTTTCTCAACTCTATAAAGGGAACAATTATGCCAAGTTTCAGCAAAATCCGAGACTATGGGTGTCATGACTGGGTTGAAGTGATATGGATTGACCCAAAACTAAAAAAGTTACTTTATTTGTTATTCAAGGAAAAAACATTGCAATTTAAAGTTCATATTATTCTAGGTTAGGGGTGCACAACCTTTTTTAGTGAAGGGCCACAGACGTAACAAGAGTTTTACTGGAGGGCCGCATGCAAGCCCATCATCCCTCCCCCCCCCCCCACACAAGCTTTGAGAAATGATCATGTTTTTTTATTATTTTTTTCTTTTTTTCAAATATT